>JARQOD010009131.1:0-32669 GCA_033576555.1 Oophaga sylvatica | reverse complement strand
CGTAGGGTCGTTTGGTCTGTGAACGAAGAAGAAAACCAAGAAAAATTGATGCTGCGCACGAAAAATAGATCGAGCAGCTCTTTAACCCCCCTGGGCCCGTCTTTTTGACTTTCTGGTCTGGAACGAAGAAGAAAACCAAGTAAATGTTGCTGCGCCTAAATACTATGACCGAGCAGCGATTACTCCCCGCGGCCCGCTTTCCGACGTCGTCTGGTCTGTAAACAAAGAAAAAAAAATAAGAAAATGTCTGCTGCGCCTGAATATTTGGGCCCGGCGTGCTTACTCCCTGGGCGCAGCTTTTTTGACTTGTCTTGTCTGCGAAGAAAAAAAAAACCAAGGAAAATGTTGTGCCCTGAATACTTAGATGGCACGCATCTATCCCTGGGCCAGCGCATTTCGATTTGTCTGGTTGGAATGAAAAGAAACCAAGTAAATGTCTGTGCGCATGAATACATAGATCGAGCAGCGCATCTACTCCCCTGGGGCCCAGCGCATTTCAATTATTGCGCTGTAAATAACGGGTTCGGCGCCGGGTAAGGACCCCTCCGGTGACCCTCCAGCTCGGAACGCGGGCAGTACCCTAGGGGCCCCGCCCCGAGCCGGGAGGAATCAGGCTGGGCAGGCCCTAAAGGGGGGGGAGGTTCGGCCTCTCAGCAGTGGCAACGGGGGGCCCAGGACCGGCCCGTATGAGGGGGGGCTTCCCGGGGGAAGTTTGGGGAGAGGGCGTCGGGCCCAAGGGCGCCGCACAGGGGCCTACCCCCGGGCCTTTAGCCTCAGAAAACCGCGGCGCGGTGCTGCCCAAACCCCCGGCGACGGGGGGAAAATTTAAATATCCCTGGGAGAGGCGGGCGATCAAACGGCCGGAGCGAGGGATCAGGAGCAATGGGGGCGCAGCAGGATGAGACGTGGACGGTGGTGAGACAGGCCTCGAGCCTTGTGCATCAGGTGATGCCGTTTTCCCTGATACCACCAATCAGTCAGATGGCGGGGGGGCTCAGCGGATGGGGGGGAGTGGGAGGGGCCCAATGCCCCCTCAGCAGCATGGAGACGGGGGGGGGGGGATCAGCTGGGCAGAGGCCAATTTCACGCTTGGGGCCCTTTGGGGGGGGGGGAATTTGGGAGTGTGACAGCAGCAGCGGGTTAGTGCAGGGGCATTACATTAGCGTCTAGGAAGCGCAAATCTGTGGGAAAGCAGGGACTAATGTCCCGGTGAAGATCGCGCAGCATCTCATTTCAAGGCCATCGACTCCTCGGGGGGAGACCCAAGTCAGGATTTGGACGAGGGGTGGGGTAAGAGCCCGGCGTCAGGTGAGGGGGGGGCGGGATTTTTTGAACAAACCCCGGGGTTGTGTTGATTTAAGTACGAGTGGGGGGGTGTATGCGGGGGGGCTGGCGCTGGTATGGGTGTCATCTTACAGGGTTGATGAATTTGTGGAAATTGTGGGGTTCCCGGGGCGGGATTGGGGGGGCTTCCCATTAAGTGGTTAGGCAATGCAGGGAGCGTTGCGGGGGCGTGGGAACAACAATGGGGTGGGTCCGCTGCGCGCGCACTGAATTGGGGTTGAGAGGTGGGTCAATCTAACGACGGGTGGAGGAGACACCCGATTGCGATTCGGCGAAAAGGGGGTATGTCTGTTTCAAAGGGGCCCTTTTGGGGGATGCATTAAAAACGGAAAATGTTAAAATTAGCAGAAAAAAATAAAAAAAATATTGATAAAACCCAAAAATTTTAAAAAAATAAAATTACAAAATTAATATTTTTTCTCTAAAAAAAATAAAGGGCAAAAAATTGGGTATAGATTTAAAAGATTTGTTATTCCATGGACTAAAAGCTATAAAATTTTAAAAATTAAAATAAAAATGGGGGAACATGGAAAATTTAAAAAATTTATTTAATAATTTTGGTTTTGTAAACCCCCGTACTTAAAAATTTAACCCGTAAATTACATAAGGCTCTATGGTTTTAGCACTTTTGCCCAAATTTTCACTTTTTAGCTTTCCCTTTTACAAGGACCGCGATTAATTATGTTTAGGTGGTTAGCCCACAGTATAGCTGGGGCAACTTTGGCCCATTTTTTGTAATTTTGCAAAGGACTGCAACTAAAAATTTTTGCGGTGGGTTATTACCACGAAGAGAGAATTTTTTGCCAATTTTTTATTTTAAGTTGAAAGGGATTTTGCACACTGTGTGAGAAAAAATTTCCTAAGTTTTACCCTTTTTTTTTTAATTTTTGTTGCAATAATAATATTTTTTACGTCATATTTTATGTTGTGAATGAAATAGTTATTGGATTTTTTATTATATTTTTTTTGCTCAGGGCTATCTTTATGTGTTTGAATGCATGCAGAGGGGTCTTTTGAAATTGTGTAATTTTCTGTATATTTGAGCATAGGTCTTGCCTTTTTGACAATTAAATTAATTTTATGTTTTTGGTGTAATATATATTACTTTTTGGTATTATTTTTATGTACAATTTAAATTTTTCAACACGTCCTTAAATTTTTAAAATTTTACTGAAATTTTTCACATTTTTTATATTTTATATTTTATTAATTTTATTTTTTTTATGATCATTATTTTTTTCATTTTTTCCCATAGGGTTTTGCTTAAATCTGACATTAACACGGGCCATTTATGAAATTTTACGGAGTAATTTTAATGTACTGTGTTTAGATTTGAGCGTACTTTCCCCCCCCCCCCCCCCCCCGATATCCAAAAAGATCGGATCGGAATGGTATCCCCCGATCCCCAAAAAAATATCGGCGATACCCGATCCGATACCGGAAATCCAATGTAAATCTTGGGAACAAAATTGGAATTAAAAAAAAAAATATTCTTGCCTTTTTGGTTTAATTTTAATGAAGGAAAAAAACAAAGAGTATGTAGAAAAGTATTGGGGAAGGTTGGGAAAATTAAAGGCATAGATGTTTAACCCAATCAAATGGAATAGCATAAATATTTTTTTTTTTAAAGATGTTCGGATTGACGAAGAAATTGACAATGTTGTTAACGTTTTTTCTATTTTGGCAAATATGTATATTTCACAACTTCCATGCTCTTCACCTTTTTAACTTTTGACACACTTTCTCCTTCATAATCTTCAGCAGCATCATCTTTTTCATCAATTATTCTTCATCTTCACCTTCTTTATCTTCTTCTTAAACTTCTGCTATTCATCTTTTGTTAACATTACTCATATTCTTCTTATTAAACTATTATTCTTATTCATATTGTACTTCATCTTCTTCATCATATTCCTTATTTGTGACAGAGAATCCTGTACTTGTAATCTGTCAAAGTATGAATTTTTCATCCTTTCCGTTCTTGCTGTCACAAAAGATTTAAATTACAACAGTATTTGTCCGTGTTCAGTTTAGCCTGCAGCAGCAGGCATTTTCCAGGGCACCACGAGGAGGAACGGACTCACCCCATACACTGCTTAGTCTTCTTCTGCTTATAATTTAGAGCATATATTTTGCTCTTCATTTTGGTCTTATACTTCATGTTCTTCTGCTTTTTGATCTTCTGCTTATTGTTCTTAAGTCTCTTGTTCTGTATCTTGTAGTTTGTCTTAACCTTCTTAGTCCTGTTTGGTAATCTTTTATTTCTTCTTGTGATGGTTTTAGGCTGGTTGGCTTGATGCTCGTCGTCCTTGTGGTCGTCATCTTCTTCGGGGTGGTCATCAGGGTCGTTGTCTTAATTGTTGAGATCCAGAGTGATTACCCAAAAATAGCATTGAAAAAATCTTCAATTTGTAAATGTAGCAGAAGGTACAAGAGTCAATGCAAGTAACGAGGACCAGCTGACTGTGCTGGAACCCGGAGGGGCAGCAAAAGGAAAAGACCCAATGGCCAAACCGAGGCCCAGCTGACTTTACTGGGAACGGTTACAAAGCAGGAGGTCCCTTGCTCAAAGCATCCAGGCCGCAGACGTTGTGGAACCCCGGATACCGGGATGGAGGACCCTGGGGGGGGCCAAAGGCCTGGGAAAGAACCAGTGAGGGGGGTTTACGGAAACCCCGGCGGGTAGCAAAAGGGGTTCAAGAGAAATTGAAAAGTAAACGGAGGAAGCTGACTGTGCTGGGCCCCGGAGGGGCGAGAAGGAAAAAAAAAGAGCCAAGGCACAACCGGGGAAAAGCGACGTTTACTGGGACCGGGTTTTTAAAAGGGAGGGGGTTTAACCGTGCCCCAAAAGCATCCCAAAGGGCCGCAGACTTTTGCTGGAACTCGGATTCCCCGAGTGGAGGCACCTAGGCCCAAAAAGGCCTTTCGGAGAACAGCTGCCGGTACGGGAAACCCGGAGGGTTTGCAGAAGGTACAAGGGCCATGCAAGTAACGAGGACCAGTGACGTGCTGGAACCGGAGGGCAGAGAAGGAAAAGAGCAATGGCAAAACCGAGGCCCAGCTGACGTTACGGGACAGGGTTTAAAAGCGGAGGTCCCTGTGTCCAAGCCTCCCAAAGGACCAGCAGAGTTGCTGGAACCGGATCGAGATGGGGGACCAGGCAAAGGCACTGCGGAGAACCAGTGAGGGGTCGGGAAACCCCGGCGGGTAGCAGAAGGTAAAGAGCCAATGAATAACGGGACCAGCTGACTGTGTGGAAACCCCGGAGGGGGCGGGAAAAAAGAGCCAAATGGAAAAAGGCCCAGTGACTTTTACTGGGACACGGTTACTAAGAGGAGGCCCCTGTGTCCAAGCATACCAAGGCCCAGCAGACGTTGCTGGAACTCAGTCCCCGAGAGGGGGCCCCCTGGAAAGGCATGGGAGAACCAGCTGATGGTACTGGCCCCGGACGGGTGCAGAAGGTCCCCGGGAAAATTTAATTTGACGGCCGCGGCCGGCCGCAGTTACCGAATCCCACGTACTCGGGGTGATTGCCCTTTTGTCAAACGGAAACAGCTTTTTTTCTCTTCCGCAGCCCATGGGAAAAGCCCCTAAACTCCAAGACATGAGTGGGCTAACCGCCCCGAAAACAGACAGGACAACTTTTTGGGGGCTAAGTGAGTTTCCTGACGGGAAACGGGGCGTGCTGAAACCCAGTCTGGGCAGGAGTGGTCCCGTGCCAATGAATTTCCGAGCAAAAAATGGGGGGTTTTGAAGCCGGGGTGAAAAAGACAACAGGGTGGAGGCGCATGATTTTTTGCCTTCACACAGGGGAACAGTGCATTACAAACCCCGGTAAAAAGGAGCAAGTGTTGATGTGAAAACAGCATTTCCGAGAAAAAACTGGCGGTTTTGCGCCAGGGATGAGAAGAGAAACTGGTGGGGGCGCAGGATTTTTGCGTTCACACGCAGGGGAAAGTGAATTACTAAACCCCAGTAACACGGAGCAGTTTTACTGTGCAAAACAGCATTTCCGAGCAAAAACTGGGGGGTTGTTGTGGGGATAAGAGAGAATGGTGGAGGAGCGGGACTTTTGCCGTTAAAAGCAGGGGGAACAGCTGACATTAGCCCCCGAAACAGGAGCATGTTCCTGTCTAACAGCACTTCCGAGCAACAACTGGCGGTGTTTAGCCCGGGATGAAAAAGGGAACATGGTGGAGGCAGCGGACTTTTTGGTTCCACAGCAGGGGAACGCTGACATTACTGAACCCCAGTAACACAGGGGGAAGTGTTCACTGTGCTAACGCATTTGAGCAAAAATGGCGGTGTTTTTGCCCGGAGGGGAAGAGACATGGTGGGGGGCAGCGGACTTTTTCCCGTTACACAGCAGGGGAACAGTGACTTATAAACCCCCCGTAACACGGGAGCAAGTGTTCACTGTGCTAACCCCTTTTCCGACCCAACAACTGGCGGTGTTGTAGCCCAGGGATGGAAGAGAACATGGTGGAGGAAGCAGGACTTTTTGCCTTTCAACAGCGGGGGAACAGCGGGACATTACTAAAACCCCAGTAACACGGGGAGAAATTTTTTTCCACTGTGCTAACAGCATTTTTCCCGAGCAAAAACTGGGGTGTTTTTAGCCCGGGGATGAGAGGAACATGGGGGAAAAGGAAAGCGGGGATTTTTTGCCGTTCAACAGAAAGGGGAACAGCTGAAAATTACAAAACCCCATTTAACACAGGGAAAGTGTTCCTGTGCAAACAGCATTTCCCGAGAAAAACAACGGGGGTGTTGTAGCCGGGGGATGGGAAGAAAACATGGGGGAGGCGGGCAACTTTTTGCCTTTCCAAAACGGGCGGGGAACGCTGACATTATTAAACCCCCAGAAACCCACAGGAGAAAGTTTTTCACTGTGCTAACGGGCCTTTTTCCGAGCAAAAAACTGGCGGTGTTGTACCCCAGGGATGAGAAGGGGAAACATGGTGGGGGGAAAGCAGGCTTTTTGCGTTCACACAGCGGGGGAAAAGCTGACATTACTAAACCCAGAAAACCACAGGAGCAAGTTTTTCACTGTGCTAACTGCACTTCCAAAGCAAAAAAACTGGCGGTTTTGTACCCAAGGGAAAATTGAGAAGGGTAAAAATGGTGGGGCAGCAGGATTTTTGCCGTTCACACAGCGGGGGCCCAAGTAAAATTTACTAAACCCCCCAGTAACCGGGGAGCAAGTGTTCACTGTGCTAACAGCACCCCCGAGCAAAAATGGCGGTGTTGAAACCCCGGGGAATGGAAGAAAAACATGGTGGAGGCGCAGGATTTTTTTTTGGTTAAACACAGCGGGGGGGAACAGCTAAACATTTACTGAACCCCAGAAAACACAGGAGCAAGGTTCACTGTGCTAACGAAATTCCCGGGGAGAAAACAATGGCGGTGTTGTACCCCAGGGGGGAAGGAAGAGAACAGGGGTGGAGGCAGCGGGATTTTTTCCCTTTCCCCACGCAGGGGAACAGCTGACATTATAAACCCCCAATAACACAGGAGAAAAGTGTTCACTGTGCTAACAGCCCCTTCCCGAAAAAACAATGGGGGGTGTTGTAGCCCGGGGGATGAAAAAAGGGGAACATGGTGGGGCAGCAGGATTTTTGCCGTTACAAGCAGGGGAACAGGGGGACATTACGGAAACCCCAGAAACACGGGAGAAAGTGTTAAATGGGGCAAAGCACTTCCGGGGCAAAAAAATCCCCGGTGTTGTAGCCGGGGAAATTTGGAAGGAACAGGGTGGAGGCACCCGGCTTTTTCCCGTTCACACGGGCAGGGGAACAGCTGACATTACTGCCCCCAGAAAACCAGGAGCAAGTTTTCCCACTTTTGCTAACAGCATTTCCGAGCAACATCTGGCGGTTTTGTACCCCGGGGATGAAAAAGAGAAAATGGTGGAGGAGCAGGATTTTTTGCCTTTCCCAAAACGCGGGGGAACAGCGGGACATTACTGAACCACAGTAAACAGGAGCAAGTGTTCACTGTCCCTAACGCACTTCCGAGCAAAAACTGGCGGTGTTGAAAGCCCGGTGATGAGAAAAGAAAATAGTGGAGGCGGGATTTTTTGCCGTTCACCCCAGCGGGGAACAGCTGACATTACTGAACCCAGAAAACACAGGAGCAAGTGTTCACTTGCTCCCCCACCCCCCCCATTTTTCCGAGCAACAACGGCGGTGTTGTACCCCAAGAATGGAAGAGAACATGGGGGAGGCAGCAGGATTTTTTTCCCCGTTCACCCCAGCGGGGGAAAAAGCGGAAAATTACTGAACCCCGAAACCAAGGAGAAAATGTTGCTGTGCTAAACAGCACTTTCGGCAACAACTGGCCGGTGTTGTACCCCAAAGGGATGAAAGGAGAAACTTGGTGGGGAAAGCGGGAAATTTTTGCTGTTCCACGCGGGGGAAAAACAGTGACTTTTACTGAACCCAGAAAACCCCGGGAGCAAGTGTTGACTGTGAAAAACAGCATTTCCCGGCAAAAAATGGCGGTGTTGTAGCCAAGGGAGGGAGAAGAAAACATGGGGGAGGCAGCGGGACTTTTTGCATTTCCCACACAGAAAGGGGAAAGTGACATTATGAACCCCCCAGTAACACGGGAAAGCAAGTGTTCACTGTGTTTAACTGCACTTCCGAGAAACAACTGGCGGTGTTGTAGCCCGGGGGGAAAAGGGAGAACTTGGTGGGGCAGCAGGATTTTTTGCCGTTAAACCAGCGGGGAAAAACAGTGACTTTAAATAAACCCCCATTTAACCAGGAGCAAGTGTTCACTTTTGTAACGCCCCTTCCGAGCAACAATGGCGGTGTTGTACCCAGGGAGGAGAAGGAACATGGTGGAGGCAGCAGACTTTTTGCCGTTCCCCACCCGGGTGGGAACAGCTGACATTCTAAACCCTAGAAAACACAGGAGAAAGTGTTCACTGTGTTTAAAAACCCATTTCCCCGAGAAAACAACTGGGGGTGTTGTACCCCCGGGTGGAAAGAGAACATGGGGGAAAGGCAGCGGGGATTTTTTTGCCGTTCTAACAGCAGGGGAACAGCTGACTTTATAAAAACCCCGAAAAACCCGGGCAAGTTTCCTGTGCTAACACCCACTTCGAGCAAAAAATGGCGGTGTTTTTCCCCGGGGTTTGAGAAGAGGAACATTGGGGGGGCAGCAGGATTTTTGCCGTTCAAAAAAAAAAGGGGAACAGAGGGAATTACTGAACCCCATTTAAACACAGGAGCAAGTGTTCACTGTGCTAACGCATTTTCCGAGCAAAAAACTGGGGGTTTTGTAGCCAGGGATGGGGAAAGAGAAACAGGGTTGGAGGCAGCAGGACTTTTTGCGTTCAAAAAGGGCAGGGGAACAGGGGCATTACTGAACCCCAGAAACCCACAGGAGAAAAGGTTCACTGTGCTAACAGCATTTCCCGGGCAACAACTGGGGGTGTTGTACCCCGGGGATGAGAAGAGAACTGGGGGAGGCAGCAGGATTTTTTTGCCGTTCACACAGCAGGGAACAGTGACTTTATTAAAACCCCTTTTAACACAGGGCAAGTTTTCCACTGTGTAACAGCATTTCCCCCCGAGCAACAACTGGCGGTTTTGTAGCCCGGGGTTGAGGGGAAAAACATGGTGGAGGCAGCGGGACTTTTTCCCGTTCACACAGCGGGGGAAAACAGCGACATACTAAAACCCCAGTAACTCAGGAGCAAGTGTTCATTTGTGCTAAAAAAAAACTTCGAGAAAAAATGGGGGTGTTGTAGCCCGGATTGAAAAGAAAAAGGGTTTGGAGGCAGAAGGCCCTTTTTTGCCGTTCACACAGCGGGGAAACAGCTGACATTACTGAACCCCGTAAAAAGGAGCAAGTTTTCACGGGTGCTAACAGCCTTTCCCGAGCAACAATGGGGGGTGTTTTTCCCCAGGAATGAGAAAAAAAGAAACTTGGGGGGAGGCAGAGGACTTTTTGCCGTTCAAACAGCAGGGGAACAGCTGACATTACTGCCCCGTAACACAGGAGCAAGTGTTCACTTTTTGTAACGCACTTCCGAGAAAAACGGGCCCGGTGTTTAGCCCGGGATGAGAAGAGAACTTGGTGGAGGCAGCGGGAAACTTTTTCCCGTTCCCACAGCGGGGGAAAGCTAAACTTTACTGAACCCCAATAACACAGGGAAAGTTTTCCACTGTGCTAACGCATTTCCCGGGGCCAACAATGGCGGTGTTGAAACCCCGGGGATGAAAAGGAGAACATGGTGGGGGGGGCCCCCAGGATTTTTTGCCGTTCAACAGGGGGGAAAACAGTGACATTACTAAACCCCCAAAGGTAAAAAGGGCCCAAGTGTTCACTGTGCTAACAGCATTTCCCGAGCAACAACTGGCGGTGTTGTGGGCCCGGGAATGAGATGAAACATGGGGGGAGGAGCAGGATTTTTGCCGTTCAAACCCCGGGGGAACAGCTGACATTACTGAACCCCAGAAAACCACAGGAGCAAGTTTTTCCACTGTGCTAACACCCTTTCCGAGCAAAAAATGGCGGTTTTGGGACCCCGGGGGTTGAAAAGAGACATGGGGGAAGGGAGCAGGACTTTTTCCGTTACCAGCGGGGAAAACAGCTGACATTACTAAACCCCAGTAAACAGGAGCAAGTGTTCCTTTTTGCTAACAGAAATTTTCCCGGACAAAAAAATGGGGGTTTGTTGTGGGCCCAGGAATGAGAAGAGAACAGGGTTTGGAGGCAACAGGATTTTTCCCTTTTCACACAGCGGGGGAAAACAGCTGACTTTTCTAAACCCCAGAACCCAGGGGAAAGTTTTTCCTGTGCTAACAGCACTTCCGAGCAACAACTGGCGGTGTTGTACCCCGGGAATGAGAAGAGAACATGGTGGATGCAGCAGGACCTTTTTCCCTTTACACAGGGGGAACAGTGACTTTAAATAAACCCCCAGTAAAAAAGGGAGCAAGTTTTCACTGTGCTAACAGCATTTCCCGGGAGCAAAAAACTGGCGGTGTTTTTCCCAGGGAGGAGGAGAACTTGGTTGGGAGGCAGCAGGACTTTTTGGGCCGTTAAACTCAGAGGGGAACGGGGGCTACATTACGGGCCCCCAAGTAACACAGGAGCAAGTTTTTTCCACTGTGCTAACGGCACTTCCGGCAAAAAAGGGCGGTGTTGAAACCCCCGGGGAGAAAAGAAACATGGTGGAGGAAGGGGAAATTTTTTTCCCGTTAACCAGAAAGGGGAACAGCTGACTTACTAAACCCCCAGTAACACAGGGCAGTGTTCACGGGTGCTAACACATTTCCGAGCAACAATGGCGGTGTTGTAGCCCGGGGATGAGAAGAGAACAGGGGTGGAGGCAGCAGGACTTTTTGCCGTTCAACAGCGGGGGAAAACAGCTGCATTACAAACCCCCAGAAACACAGGGAAAGGTGTTCACTGTGCTAACTGTTTTTCCCGAGCAAAAAATGGCTTTGTTGAAAGCCCAGGTTGAAAAAGAGAACATGGTGGGGGCACCCAGGACTTTTTCCCGTTCACTCAGCAGGGGAACAGTGCTTTTATAAACCCCCAATAACAAGGAGAAAGTGTTCACTGTGCTAACAGCATTTCCCCGAGAAAACAATTTGGCGGTGTTGTAGCCCAGGGATGAGAAGAGACATGGTGGGGGCCCGAAGGCCCTTTTTGCCGTTCAAACAGCAGGGAAAACAGTGACATTACTGAACCCCGTAACACGGGAAAGCAAGTGTTCACTGTGCTAACGGGCATTTCCCGGCTAAAAATTGGCGGTGTTGTGGCCCGGGAAATTGAAGAGAACAGGGTGGAGGCAGCGGGATTTTTTTGCCGTTCAAACAGCGGGGGGGAAAACAGCTGACTTATGAACCCCGTAACACAGGAGCAAGTGTTCACTGTGCTAACAGCACTTCCGAGCAACAACTGGGGGGTTTTGTAGCCCGGGAAATGGAAGGGAAATGGTGGACCCGCGGGATTTTTTGCCGTTCAAAGCGGGGGAAACAGCTGACATTACTAAACCCCCAGTAACACAGGACCCAAAGGTTCACGGTGCAAAACGCATTCCAAAGAAACCCAACGGGCCCCGGTGTTGTAGCCCGGGGGTTTGAGAAGAAAACCCATGGTGGAGGCAGCGGGGATTTTTTCCCCGTTCACACGGCGGGGGAAACAGCTAAAACATTAAAACCCGGAAAAAGGGAGCAAGGGGGTTCACTGTGCTAACAGCATTTCCCGAGCAACAATGGCGGTGTTGTACCCCGGGAATGAAAAAGAAAAACGGTGGAGGAACAGGACTTTTTCCTTCAAAAGGGCGGGGGAACAGTGACTTTACTGAACCCCAGAAAACACAGGGGGCAAGTGTTCACTGTGCTAACACCCTTTCCCGAGCAAAAAATGGCGGTTTGGGTTGCCCGGGAAATTGAAAAGGGGAAAACAGGGTGGATGCGCGGACTTTTTGCCTTTCACACGGCAGGGGAAAGCTGACATTACTGAACCCCAGTAAACAGGAGCAAGTTTTTCCATGTGCTAACAGCACTTCCGGCAAAATTTTGGCGGGTTGTAGCCCGGGGAAATAAAAAAAGGGAAAAACTTTAGTGGGGCAGCAGGACTTTTTCCCGTTCAAACAGCGGGGAACAGCTGAATTACTAAACCCCCCAGTAACACGGAGCAAGGGGTTCACTGTGCAAACAGCACTTCCGAGCAACAACGGGCGGTGTTGAAAGCCCAGGGATGGGGAAGAAACATGGTGGGGGAAAGCGGGAAATTTTTCCCGTTCACACAGCAGGGGAACAGCTGACTTTAAACAAACCCATTTAAACACAGGAGCAAGTGTTCACTGGGGCAAACGCATTGAGAAACAATGGGCGGTGTTGTAGCCCGGGGGAGGGAAAAGAGAACATGGTGGAGGCAGCAGGATTTTTTGGCCGTTCAACAGCGGGGGGAACACCCTTAATTTTACGGAACCCCAGTAAACAGGAGAAGGGTTCCTGTGCTAACAGCCTTCCGAGAAAAAGGGCGGTGTTGTACCCCCGGGGATGAGAAGGAAAAAAACATGGGGAGGCGAAAGGACTTTTCCCGTTCCACAGCGGGGGAACAGTGACATTTTTAAACCCCGTAAACAGGAGCAAGTGTTCACTTTTGAAACGCATTTCCGGAGCAACAACTGGCGGTGTTGAAAGGCCGGGATGAGAGAAAAACTTTGGGGAGGCAGCATTTTTTTTGCCGTTAAACCCCCAGCAGGGGAAAAAAGGCTGCCCATTACTAAACCCCAGAACACGGGAGAAAGGGTGTTCACTGTGCTAACAGCATTTCCCGAGCAACAATGGCGGTGTTGTACCCCGGGGGAGGGAAGAAAAACAGGGTGGGGCAGCAGGACTTTTTGCCTTTCACCAGCGGGGGGAACACGGGACATTAGGGAACCCCAGTAACACAGGAGAAGTTTTTCACTGTGCAAAACAGCATTTCCCGAGCAAAAGGGCCCCGGTTTGTGCCCAGGTTTTGGAAGAGAACAGGGTGGAGGCAGCAGGACTTTTTGCGTTAAACCCCAGCGGGGGAAAACGCGGGCATTAATAAACCCCTTTTAAAACACAGGAGAAAGGTTTTCCCCACTGTGCAACAGCATTTTCGACCCAAACAAGGGCGGTGTTGTAGCCCGGGAAATTTGAAAGAGAACATGGGGAAACCAAGAGGACTTTTTGCGTTCACACAGGGGGGGAAAACAGCGGGAAAATTTCTAAAACCCCAGTAACCAGGAGCAATTTTTTTCCACTGTGAAAAACAGCCTTCCGAGAAAAGGGGCGGTGTTTGTAGCCCAGGGATGGAAGAGAACATGGTGGAGGCAGCGGGATTTTTTCCCGGGTTCACCAGCAGGGGGGAAACAGCGGGAATTTTACTAAAACCCAAAAAAACACAGGAGCAAGTGTTCATTTGTGTTTAAAAGCATTTTCCGAGCAAAAAACTGGCGGTGTTGTCCCCAGGGGGGAAAAGGGAAACGGGTTTGGAGGAAGAAGGACTTTTTCCCGTTCCAAAAGCGGGGGAACGGGGTGACATTACTAAACCCCATTTAACGAAAGGAGCAAGTGTTTCACTGTGCAAAACACCCACTTCCGAGCAAAAAATTTGGCGGTTTTGGGTGCCCAGGAAGGAGAAAAAACATGGTGGAGGAGCGGACTTTTTGCCTTTTCACACACAGGGGAAACAGCGGGACATTACTGACCCATAAAACCCACAGGAGCAAGTGTTCACTGTGCAAACAGCACTTCCGAGCAAACAACGGGCCCGGTGTTGTACCCCGGGGAATGAGAAGAGAACATGGGGGGGAGGCGCAGGATTTTTTTGGCCGTTCAACAGCGGGGAAAACAGTGACATTACTAAACCCCCGTAACACAGGAGCAAGTGTTCACTGTGCTAACAGAAACTTCCGGGGCAACAACTGGCGGTGTTGTACCCCTGGGATGAGAAGGGGAAACATGGTGGGGCAGCGGGGACTTTTTGCCTTTCCCAAAACAGCAGGGGAACAGCTGACTTACTAAACCCCCAGAAAACACAGGAGAAGTGTTCACTTTTGTTTAAAGATTTTCCAAAGCAAAAAATGGCGGTGTTGTATGCCCGGAATGAAAAAGGGGAACAGGGGGAAGGCAACGGGGACTTTTTGCCGTTCCACAGGGGGGGAAACAGCTGACATTATGAACCCCAGAAAACCGGGAGCAATTTGTTCACTGTGCTAACGCATTTCCCCGAAAAAACAATGGGGGGGGTTGTGCCCAGAATGAGAAGGGGAACATGGGGGGAATGCGCGGGGACTTTTTGCCTTTTCACACCAGAGGGGAAACAGCGCCCATTACTAAACCCCCCGAAAACCGGAGAAAGTGTTCATCTGTGAAACGCATTTCCCGAGCAACAACTGGCGGTTTTGGGTAGCCCAGGATGAGAAGAGAACATGTGGAGGCAGAAGGCTTTTTTGCCTTTCCCACACGGGCAGGGGAACAGCTGAATTATAAACCCCCGTAACACGGGGAGCAAGTGTTCACTGTGCAAACACCCTTTTCCCGAGAAAACAACGGGGGGGCCGGTTTTTGGGTTTTTTTTTTACCCCGGGATGGAAGAGAACATGGTGGGGGACCCGGTTTTTTGGCCGTTCCACAGCGGGGGGAACAGCTGAATTAGAACCCCAGTAACCCCGGAGAAGTGTTACTGTGCTAACAGCACTTCCGAGCAAAAAATGGCGGTGTTTTTAAGCTGGGAATGAAAAGGGAAAAACATGGGGGAGGCAGCGGGGCTTTTTCCCGTTCCACAGAGGGGAAAGCTGCTTTTCTAAACCCCCCGGGAAACCCAAAAGGGCAAGTGTTAAATGTTTAACAGACTTCCGAGAAAACAACTGGCGGTGTTTTTACCCCAGGGATGAGAAGGAACATGGTGGAGGCAGCGGGGGACTTTTTCCCGTTCACCCCAGCGGGGGAACAGCTAAACTTTTACTAAACCCCCAGTAACACAGGAGAAAGTTTTCCCAACTGTGCAAAAGCACTTCCGAGCAAAAACGGGCGGGTGTTGTTCCAGGGATGAGAAGAAAACTAGTGGAGGGCGCAGGACTTTTTCCCTTTTAACACAGCGGGGAACGCTGACTTTTACTGAACCAGTAAAAACCTGGAGCAAGGGGTTTCACTGTGCAAAACAGCATTTCCGAGCAAAAAAATGGGGGTTTTTGTAGCCCGGGGAAAGAAAAGGAGAACATGGTGGAGGCAAAAGGGACTTTTTCCCTTTTCACACAGCGGGGGAAAACAGTGACATTACTAAAACCCCCAGTAACACGGGAAAGTTTTTCACTGTGCAAACGCCTTCCGAGCAAAAAACTGGCGGTGTTGGAGCCCGGGATGAGAAGAGAACATGGGGGAAAGGCGCGGGGGACTTTTTGCCGTTCAAAAACCCAGGGGAACAGCTGCTTTAAAGGGAACCCCAAAAACCCACAGGAGCAAGTGTTCACTGTGCAAAACAGCATTTCCCGAGAAGCAAAATGGCGGGTTGTAGCCCAGGGGGAAAAGAGAACATGGTGGAGGCAGCAGGACTTTTTGCCGTTAACACAGCGGGGAAAACGGGCTGTTTTTAAACGGAACCCCAGTAACACGGGAGCAAGTGTTCCACTGTGTAACAGCATTTCCCGAGCAAAAACTGGGGGGTGTTGTAGCCCGGAATGAGAAGAGAACATGGTGGGGAGGGGACTTTTTGCCGTTCACATAGCGGGGGAAAAAGCTGACATTAAAAACCCCAGAAACCCACAGGAGAAAGGGGTTTCATTTGTGCAACAGCACTTCCGAGCAAAAAATGGGGGGGTTTGGTTGTACCCCAGGAATGAGAAGGAAAAACAGGGTTTGGTGCAGCAGGCCCTTTTTGCCGTTCACACGCGGGGAAAACGCGGGACTTTAAACAAACCCCCATTTAACACAGGAGAAAGTGTTACTGTGCTTCAGCACTTTCCCGAGAACAACTGGCGGTGTTGTAGCCCAGGGATAAAGGAAGGAACTTTGGTGGAGGGCAGCAGGTTTTTTTTCTTTCAACAGCAGGGGAACAGCGGGAAATTACTGAACCCCTAAACGGAGAAAGTGTTCACTGTGCAACAGCATTTCCAGAAGCAACAACTGGCGGTGTTTTTCCCCAGGAAGAGAAGAGAACAGGGTGGAGGAAACGGGGATTTTTGCCGTTCACACAGCAGGGGAACATGACTTACTAAAACCCCAAAGTAACAAAAGGAGCAAGTGTTCACGGGTTGCTAACGCACTTCCAAAGAAAAAAAGGGCCGGTGTTTTTACCCCCGGAAAATGAAGGAAAAGGGTTTGGTGCAGCAGGTTTTTTGCCGTTCACCAGCAGGGGAACAGTGACATTACTAAACCCCCCAGAAAACACGGGAAAGAAAGGGGTTCACTGTGTTTAAACAGCATTCCGAGAAACCAATGGCGGTTTTTGAAAACCCCGGGAGGGAGAAGGGGAACTAGTGGGGGCCCAGCGGGACTTTTTCCCGGGTTCACACAGCAGGGGAACAGCTGCATTATTTGAACCCAGTAACAAAAGGAGCAAGTGTTCACTGTGCTAACAGAAATTCCGAGCAAAAAACTGGCGGGGGTTTTTGCCCGGGGATGAAAAGAAAAACATGGTGGAGGCAGCGGGGACTTTTTGCCGTTCACACAGGGGGGAACGCTGACATTACTGAACCCCATTTAACAAAAAGGAGAAGTGTTCACTGTGTTTAACGGGCACTTTCCGAGCAAAAACGGGCCCGGTGTTGTACCCCGGGTTAAAGAATAGAACAGGTGGAGGCAAAGGCTTTTTGCCGTTCACACAGGGGGGAAACAGCGGGCCCAATTACTAAAACCCCAGTAACACGGGAGCAAGTGTTCACTGTGCTAACAGCACTTCCGAGCAAAAAAATGGGGGTTTGTTGTACCCCAGGATGAGAAGAGAACTTTGGTGGAGGCAGCAGGATTTTTTTCCCGTTCACACAGCGGGGAACAGGGGACATTTTTAAACCCCCAGTAACACGGGGAAAAAGTGTTCACTGTGCTAACAGAAACTTCCGAGCAACAACTGGCGGTGTTGTACCCCGGGGATGAGAAGAGAAAAAATGGTGGGGCGCAGGACTTTTTGCCGTTCACACGAGGGGAACAGCTGAATTACTAAAACCCCCGTAACACAGGACCCAAGTGTTCACTGTGCTAACACCCATTTCCCAAAAGAAAAACGGGGCCGGTGTTGTACCCCAAGGGATGAAAAGAGAAACATGGTGGAGGCAGCAGGATTTTTTGGCCGGGTTCCCACACGCAGGGGACAGTGCATTAAATTAAACCCCCAAGTAAAACCAGGAGCAAGGTTCACTGTGCTAACAGCATTTCCCAAAAGGCACCAAGGGGCCCGGTTTTTGTAGCCCGGGGAAATGAGAAGAAAAACCATGGGGGAGGCGCAGGGGATTTTTTTGGCCGTTACAACAGGGGAAAACAGCTGACATTACTAAAACCCCAGTAACACAGGACCCAAGTGTTCACTGTGCTAACAGCATTTCCGAAGAACAACTGGCGGTGTTGTGGGCCCGGGTTGAGAAGAGAACATGGTGGTGCCCCGGACTTTTTGCCTTTCACACAGCGGGGAACAGTGAATTACTAAACCCCAAATAACACAGGAGAAAAGTTTTTCATTTGTGCTAACACCCACTTCGAGCAAAAAACTGGCGGGGGTTGTACCCCGGGGATGAGAAGGGGAACATGGTGGGGGGCAGCGGGGCCCTTTTTGCGTTAAAAAAGGGCAGGGGAACAGCTAAATTTACTGAACCCCAGTAACACAGGAGAAGTTTTCCTGTGTTAACAGCATTTCCGGGGAAAACAATTGGGGGGTTTTGTAGCCCAGGAATGAGAAGAAAACAGGGGGGCAGAAAAGGACTTTTTCCCCGTTCACCCCGGCAGGGGAACAGCTGACATTACTAAACCCCCAGTAACCCCAGGGAAAGTGTTCACTGTGCTAACACCCACTTCCGAGCAACAACTGGCGGTGTTTTTGCCCCAGGAATGAGAAGAGAACATGGGGAAACCCAGCAGGACTTTTTTGCCGTTCACACAGCGGGGGAAAACAGCTGACTTTACTGACCCAGTAACACAGGAGAAAGTTTTCCCACTGTGCTAACAGCACTTCCCCGAGCAAAAAAGGGGGTGTTGTACCCCAAGGGATGAAAAAGGAACATGGTGGGGGCAGCAGGATTTTTTTGCGTTAAACACAGCAGGGGAAAAGCTGACTTTAATGAACCCCAGTAACCGGAGCAAGTTGTTAAACGGTGCTAACAGCATTTGGGAAGCAAAATGGGGGTTTTTTGTAGCCAGGAATGAAAAGGGAACAGGGTGGGGCAACGGGGATTTTTTTGCCGTTCAAAACAGCAGGGGAACAGCTGACTTTAAACCTGAACCCCGAAAAAACAGGAGCAAGTGTTCACTTTTGCTAAAAAGCATTTCCCGAGCAACAATTTGGCGGTGTTGTACCCCAAAGGAATGAGAAGAAAACATGGTGGATGCAGCGGGGACTTTTTGCCGTTCACACACAGGGGAAAACGGGCGGGACATTACTGAACCCCAGTAACACAGGGAAAGGGTGTTCACTTTTGCTAACGCATTCCCAAAGAAACAATGGCGGTGTTGTAGCCCAGGGATAAAGAAGAAAACTTAGTGGGGAAAGAGGACTTTTTGGGCCTTTTCCACAGGGGGGAAAACAGTTACATTACTGAACCCCAGTAAAACAGGAGCAAGTGTTCACTGTGCAAAACAGCATTTCCCGGAAACAACTGGCGGTTTTTTAAGCCCGGGGATGAGAAGAAAACCCTTTGGTGGAGGCAGAAAGGATTTTTGCCGTTAACCACCCGGGGAAAAAGCTCCCATTACTGAACCCCGTAACACGGGAGCAAGTGTTCATGTGCTAACGGCATTTCCGAGAACAACTGGCGGTGTTGTACCCCAGGGTTGAGAAGAAAAAACCATGGGGGAAGGCAGAAGGACTTTTTGCCGTTCAACAGCAGGGGAACAGCTGAAAATTACTAAAACCCCAAAGAAAAAACAGGAGAAAGGGTTAACTGTGCTAACAGCACTTCCGAGAAAAAAAATGGCGGTTTTGTCCCCAAGGGATGAGAAGAGAAACATAGTGGGGAAAGCAGGACTTTTTCCCGTTCACACAGGGGGAACAGCGGGACTTTAAATAAAAACCCAGTAACACGGAGCAAGTTTTCACTGTGAAACAGCACTTCCGAGCAAAAAATGGCGGGGGTTGTGGGCCCGGGGGATGGGGAAAAAGAAAGGGTGGGGGCAGCAGGACTTTTTGCCGTTTCAACAGCGGGGGAAACAGCTGACTTTACTAAAACCCAGAAAACACAGGAGCAAGTGTTCACTGTGCTAACGCACTTCCGAGAAAACAACTGGCGGTGTTGAAACCCCCGGGTTTGGAAAAGGAAAAACATGGTGGAGGCACCCAGGACTTTTTCCCGTTCACCCCGAAAGGGGAACAGTGACTTACTGAACCCCAGTAACACAGGAGAAGTGTTCACTGGGGCTAACAGCATTCCGAGCAAAAAGGGGGCGGTTTTGGGAGCCCGGGGATGAGAAGAAAACATGGGGGAGGCAGAGGACTTTTTGCCTTTCACACAGCGGGGGGAACAGCTGACATTATTGAACCCCAGTAACACAGGAGAAGTGTTCCCCCTGTGAAACCAGCATTTTCCGAGCAAAAAAATGGGGGTTTTGTTTTTTGGCCAGGGATGGAAGAAAACAGGGTTGGAGGCAGCAGGATTTTTTTGCCTTTCCCACACAGCGGGGGAAAACAGCTGACATTAGGGAAACCCAGTAACACGGAAAGCAAAGTGTTCACTGTGCAAACAGCATTCCAAAGAACAATGGGGGTGTTGAAAGCCCGGGAAATTGAGAAGAGAAATTGGTGGAGGCAGAAAGGCCCTTTTTGCCGTTCAAAACAGCGGGGGAAAGCTAAATTTACTGAACCCTTTTAACAAGGAGAAAAGTGTTCCTGTCCCTAACAGCATTTCCCAAAGAACAACTGGGGGTGTTGTAGCCCAGGAAATGAAAAGGGAAAACATGGTGGGGGGCGCAGGACTTTTTGCCGTTCACCAGCGGGGGAACAGCTGACATTACTGAACCCCAGTAACACAGGAGAAAGTGTTCACTGTGCAAAACAGCATTTCCCCGAGCAAAAAATGGCGGTTTTTGAAAGCCAGGGATGAGAAGGGGAACAGGGTGGGGGGAAGGGACTTTTTGCCGTTACACAGCGGGGGAAAACAGTTTGACATTATTAAACCCCCGGGTAACACAGGAGCAAGTGTTCATTTCGCAAACAGAAATTCCAAAGCAAAAACTGGCGGTGTTGGAGCCCAGGGTAAGGAGGATTTTTTTAAATTTCCCTTATCAAGTTTTTTTCCTTGTTACGTGTCTTTTAAAAAATGTCTATACCCCCAAAAAGGGGAATTTAAAACCCCTTTAAAGTCCCAATAAGATGATGATTTTATTTAAAAAAATATATGTAAATTAAAAATTTTTAAAAACCTTTAAACGCATACATTAACTGTTGAAAAGAATGAAAACCAAAATTTTAAAATAGGTTAAAAAAATTGCTATAGGGTTTTTAAAATAAAACATACAAGTAATATCAGAATCCATTAATGGGGGTAAGGACAGTATGTACCCTTTTTATTGTTTTGACAATGAAGGGGCTGATTAAAAAAACATAATCGGAAATTTCAAGTTATTTTTTGAATTCATAAAATTTACTTTTGGTGAATAAAAATCACAAAATTTTTTTTAAAAAAAAATCTAAAAATTTCCATCATGTAATACTGATAATATGGGGCCAATCTTTTTTATTAACAAAAAAAAAATTTTAAAAAAGTGCTTTGTGCAGATAAAAACAGATATTTATGCCTGACTGGGGATTGCAAGCATGCAACGGTTTGAAAAGGTATATAAAAGATGAGACTGCTTTAGCCACAGTTGGTAAAAATGGCGATGTAATACTTTTACCTCAATAAAGTTGGGGTTACTACAAAATCTTTTTTTTTATATAGCTTTAAAAAAAAGGTTAGTGCATGTATGGTTGCACCTTTTTTTGGTTTGCACAGACTGGTTTCCTGCTGTAAAGGTTTGGGTTTTGGGGAGCGTCTGTACGTTTTTGACGAAGACTAAATTCCGGTGGGGCATTTTCTTTCTCGAAAGGGGGTTAACCGACAAAGGCGTTGCCCTTGACTGTTTTAAATCAGAAAACATCCCCTATGATGAAACATACAGCATTTCCCCTTTTAAACATAAAAAGCTACAAAAAAAAACGAGGGGTTGGGTGTGACACGTGTTTTTTTAAACCCCCTTTCATGCCCCAAGCCTTTTTTGACCTTAAAGAACCTTCCCCTTTTTTTGAAATTTTGCCCGTGTCCCTTTATGAGGAAATTAACTCAGGTCGTTTTAAAAGGGGACCCTAGCAATTCTGAGACTGTTTTTTCGTGCATATTGGGCTTAAATGTTGGTGGAAAATTTGGGTTGATAATTTTTGCGTTTATTTGTAAAAAAAAAAATGGAATTTTGGGCCCAAAAATTTTAAAAATTTTCGAAATTTTTCAAATTTTAAATTTTTAAAATTCTGTTAAACCCCAGAGAGTTATGTGACACAAAATGGGAAATAAAAAACTTTTCCCCACATGTTATTTTACTTCGGGCAAAATTTTGGGGGAACAACATTTTTTTTTGTTGGGAAAAGTTTTAAAGGGGTTTTAAAAGGTTGCCCAGCGATTTCTCATTTTTACAGAAAAAAATTTAAAAAACCCTTTTTTTTTTGGGGGACCCCCACTTTTGAATTCATTTTGGGGGGGTTATATGGCAAAAAATCCCAAAAAAATTGACCCCATTTTTAAAAACTGACCCCTAAAAGGTACTAAAAAACAAATTTTCAAAAAAAGATTTTTAACCCTTCGGGTGCTTCACGGGAAATTTTAAAGAAACGGGGAAAGGGAAAAAAAAGGGGAACTTTTTTAATTTTTTCCCAACAAAATTTTTCTTTTAGCATAATTTTTTAATTTTTGCATGGGCATCGGGATAAAATGGACCCAAAATTTGTTGGGAAATTTTTCTCCGGGAGTTTACGATACCTCATTTTGTGGTCAAAAAACCCTGTTTGGGCGCCCCGGGGGGGTCAAAAAGGGAAGGAGCCCCATTTGATTTTTTGAATGGAAATATGTGGAAATTTAGCGGTTCCCAATGTGCATTTGGAGAGCCCCCTTTTGTCCCAAAATTTTTGGGAGCTCCCCCACAAGTGCCCCCATTTTGGAAACTGCGCCGAAAGGGAAACTTTCTGGATGCAGAGTGAGCACTTTAAAACCCCGGGGTTCACAAATTGATCCTTTAAAAAAAAAAAAAAGGGTATTTTTTTTTTTCAAAAAAATTTTTTTTGCCTCAGTTTTTTCTTTTTCACTTTGGGCAAAGGTTTAAAAATGGATCAAAAAATTTGTTGGGCAATTTCTCCTGAGTACCCCGATCCCTTCTTTATGTGGTAAAAAAAAACCACTTTTTTGGGCACAGGCCCGGGGCCCTAAAAAGGGAAAGGGGAGCCCCATTTGACTTTTTAAATTAAAAAAATATGCGGAATTTTTAGCGGTTGCCAGGTGTTTTTGGGAGTCCCTGTGTCCCTAAAACATTGGAGCCCCCCCACAAGTGCCCCCCATTTTGGAAACTAGCCCCCCCGGAATTATCTAGATGCAGGGGGGTGAGCATTTAAAAAACCCAAAGGGTCCCTTCACAAATTGACCCGTAAAAAAAGGAAAGTATTTTTTTTTTCAAAAAAAAATTTTTTTTTTTGCCTCTTTTTTTTTCTTTTTCAATGGGGAACGTATAAATTGGACCCAAAAAATTTTTGTTGGGCAATTTCCTGAGTACACCGAAAATCATTTTGGGGTCAAAAAACCCTGTTTTTTAATGAAAGGGGAACTCGGCACTAATTTTCCCGAAAAAGGGTAAATATTTATTGTAGTCCACGGTAGTAAATTTCGTTTGGCCCTAAAATTTCGGGCCCTTCATAGCCCATTAATTTCCCGGGGAAAGGGGGAAAGAAATACCCAAAACAGAGGGAAAACAGTAGATTCTGTTGGGATCAGGTAGATCTAAAAAATTTAAAGGGGTTAAAAGGGGTATTTTGGGTGAGAGTTTTTAAGTAGGTCTCCGCTGCATGCCGTGGGGGGGACGCGGTATTTCCCCCGCTGGTCCCCGGACAAGGGGCCAGGGCGGATACCCCGTCCCTCCCCCCGGATGCACGGAGACCTGACTTTTAAAAAAATTCACCCAGATTTCTCAACCCTTTTAAACCCTTTCTTTGGAGATCTACCTGATCCCAAAAAGTATCTATGCTTACCTTGAATTGGGGATTTTCTACCCCCCCCCGGTTTCTTAATGTGGCTGGGTGAAGGGCCCAAATTTTTTGGACCGAAAGTTTCATACCGTTGGAAAACAATAAATATTTACCCCTTTTGCTAAGTTTTAGTGCCCAGTTCTCTTTTTATTATCTTTTGGTTTTAGGAAAAATACTCTGGCACCTTTCAGGCTTTTGCACACCAAAAATTTTCTTTATACACTGATTTAAAAAACTGTTTGGGCGGAAAGGAGGGCTCGAAGGGAAAGGGGGGCCATTTTGGGGCTTTTTGAATTGGGAAAATTTTTGGGGGGTTTCCCGTCGTTTGCGGGGCACCCTGTCATGTTTGGGGAGCCCCCGTATGCCTAAAAATTTGGGGCTCCCAAAAAATGACCCCAAATTTTGGAAAATAAAACCCCCCCCAAAAAACTTATGCCCGTTTCACAGTTTTGGGACTTTGAACCCCCCGGTTTCTTCACCAAAAACTTTTTTAACGCAGGCCGGGTGAAAAAAAAAAAATCATTTTTTTTTTTCAAAAAAAAATTTTTATTTAGCCCCCTTTTTATATTTTTCACAAATTTTGGTTTCAGGGGGAAATTGGACCCCCAAAAAATTTTTGTCTAAATTTTTTCCCAAGTACGCTAGTACCTAAATGTGGGGGAAAAAACCCCTGGTTTTGGGGACAGTCGGGCTTGGGAAAAGGGTTTAGTGACGCTTTGAAAAAGCCGACTTGTGGAAAAGGTCTTTCGGGCCGGGCAGAGCCCCCGATGTGCCTTAAAAAAGTTTGAAACCCCCCCCAAGGGGACCCCATTTTTTTTAAACTAGGCCCCCCAAGGAACTTAAAAGATGTGTGGTGAGCACCTTGAAACCCCCCGTGCTTACAGAAATTTGTAATGCGGTGCCGTGAAAAAAAAAAAATCATTTTTTTTTTCCTAAAAACTGATTTTTTTTAAACCCCCAAATTTTTTTTTTTTAAAAAGGGTAACAGGAGAAAATTTGGGGCCAAAAAAATTGTTGTACAGTTTGTCCTGAGTAATGGTACCCCATATGTGGGGGGGGGAAACCCCTGTTTTTGGGGCATGGGGGGAGCACAGAAGGGGAAGGGGCGCCCTTTTGGAATGCCCGACAGATGGAATGTTCTGTGGGGGGTCATGTTTCTTTGCAGAAACCCCCGATGTGCCCTTAAAAATTGAAACCCCCCCCAAGTGACCCCCTTTTGGGGGAAAATAGACCCCCAAAGGAAACTTATCTAGATGTGTAAATGGCACTTTGAACCCCCCAAAGGGGTTAAAAGAAAATTTTATAAAAGCCCGGGCCCGAAAATAAAAAAAAACATATTTTTTCCCCAAAAATGATCTTTAAATTTCCCCAAATTTTTTTTTTTTCCCCAAAGGGGAACAGGGGAAAATTTTAGACCTCAAAAGTTGTTTTTTCCCAATTTGTCCTGGTACGTGATATCCATTGGGGGAAAAAAACCCTACTGTAGGGGAACACTTCGGGGCTCGGAAAGGGGAAAAGTATTTACGTTTTGAATTGCCACTTGAGGGAAATTTGGTCTGGGGGTAGGGTTACGTTTGCAGAGTCCTGTTGTCCCTAAAACATTTAATAAACCCCCCCAAAAGTGCCCCCCCCCATTTTGGAAACTAGCCCCCCGAAAGGGCCCTTTATCTAGATGTTTTGGTGAGCACTTTAAAACCCCCAAGTTCTTCACAAAAGGGTTTAAAACGCGGGCCCGTAAAAATAAAAATCTTTTTTTTTTCCAAAAAAATAACTTTTTTAGCCCCCAAATTTTTTTTCCCCAACCTTTTAACGGGTTTTTGGGGACCCCCAAATTTTGTTGTGAAAATTTTTTCCCCGGGAGTACGTGATACCCCATTTTTTGGGGGAAAAACCACTTTTTGGGCCAAAATTTGGGGCGGGGAAATTTAAAGGGAGCACTGTTTAAATTTTTAAACCCGAAAAAATTTGGGAAGGAATCAAGGGTGGCCCCCAGTAAACTTTTTGGAGATCCCCGAGGTCCCAAAAATTTAGGGGAAAAACCTTCAATTCTAAACCCCAACCCTAACCCAAACACCCCCCTAACCCCACCCAAACCCCCTACAAAAAACCCCCCCCTAATAAAAACCCCAAACCAAAACCCAAACCCCCAACACCCCCCTAACCCTAACCCCAAAATTTAAACCAAAAACCCTAACCACAAGCCTAACCCAATTTCCCAACCCCAAACCCCCAAAAAAACCCCCAACGCTTGCCCCAACCCAAACCCCAAATTTCCCAACCCTAACCCAAATTTCCCAAACCCAAACCCCAAAATTCCCAAACCCAAACCCCAAACCCTAACCCCAAAAACCCCTAACGTTACCCCAAAACCCAAACCCCTAACCCCAAACTTAACCCAAATTTCCCAAAACCCAAAACCCTAATTCCCCCCCAAACCCAAATTTCCCAAACCCTTCCCCTAGTTCAAACCCCAAACCCCTAGTTCAAACCCCCTAAGGCTGGGTTCTTTTTGCGTTTTACCAGCCCTTTTCAAAAACGTAGCGTTGACGGGTGGTAATGGTTTGCTTAACCGATCGCGTTTTGCTATACCCGCTAGGGGCGGGAATCAGCGATGATTAATCTGTGCTAGCGGTGATGGACCCCGACGCTGCACCCTGCGCCCAAGGCCCCGTCACTGAATAAAGCACGTGGGCAAAACGCATGCCGTTTCCCATGGATGCTTTGCGTTTGGCACAAAAAAGGGGTGAAGGGGCCAGGTTTAAAGGATGCTTTTACACCGGTTTTTTTACCGGGGTTTGAATGAACCCACCCTTAAACGGACTGCCAAAATTTTGAAAAATTTTTAAACCCCCACCCTAAACCCAAAGGGCCCCCGTGCCCCCCACGTTGCGGATTCACTTGCGGATTTTTCAAAAATCCGCAGAAAAACGCCCCTGCCTTTTCCCCTGCGTATTTGCGCGGGATTTTTCTGCGGTTTTTTCTTTGGGGGTTTTACACCCATAATGGAAAAAAGGTGTAAAACGCCCGCGGGAAACCGCACAAAGGGAATTTACATGCTGCGGATTTAAAAACCGGCCCCGAAAACCGCGCTGGGAAAAAACTGCAGCAGGGCACCCGCGTTTTTTTTTACCCTTTATTTGCATTGGGACTGTACATGGTTTCCCGGTTCCCGTGTGGGGTCCCCCAGCGCCAAATTTCCCCTGCGGATCCGCGCAAAATTTCCCCTGCTGATCCGCCGCAAAATTTCCCCTGGGGGTTTGAAAAAAACAGCGGAAAAACCGCTGCGGTTTAGCAGCGAAATTTAGTGCGGATCAGCAGCGAAATCCGTGGATCCCCGCCCCCGCCCCCCCAAATTTTTGCCCCCCGCTTTTTATCCCCCTGATTTCGCTGTGATCCGCAGCTTTATTTCGCTGTGATTGCGCTGCTGATCCGCCCGCCCAAATCAGCAGCGGATCAGGGAGCGAAATCAGTGAGGATCAGCAGCGAAATCAGCTGCGGATCCCGCAGCGAAAAACCGCTGCGGGATCAGCAAACGAAATTTCCCCTGCGGGGTCAGCAGCGAAATCCGCTGGGACAGAAACGAAAAACTGCTGCGGGAAACAGCAGCGAAATTTAGGTGCGGAAACGCAGGGAAAACAGCTGCGGGTCAGCAGAGAAATCAGCTGCGGAAACCCCAGCCAAAAAACCCAAAGTGGCACAGGGTAATAGGGAAAAAAAAAAATTTTTTTATTTTTTTTCCCCAAACCCATGAAAGGGGGGGTTCACTTCTTTTTTTTTTTTTTGATCACTGTGAAGGGTTTTTCACAGTGATCAAAAAAATTTTTTTGCTTTGGCAGGGGGGCACTGCGGGATGCGCCCGGCCCGGGGGGCGCCCCTGCGCATGCGCCCGCCATTTTTCCCAAAATGGGGGCGCCCATGAAGAGGCCCGGGCGGCCCGGGACCGATCCGGGACATCGGTGGATCGGGGGGAGGTGAGTGGGGGTGGTCGGAAGGTTAGGGGGGGGGATGGGAAAGGGGGGGGCAGGGGAGAAAGGGGGGAGGGGAGCTGTTTTAGTGACGGCGGTGAGATCGCTGCCTTTTTTGGGGTGGCGGCGGCCGTTTCGCCCCCGTGAATTGTGGGGGGGTGGGCCCCTCGGTGTCCAGCCAGGGGAGATGGCTATTGCAGCATGGGGCCAGGCCCCGGGGGGAAATTGTAATTTTTCCCCCTTTTATTTTGGGTTTGAAATATTACGTTTGCTTTTGGTTTGGGGGTTTCACTTTTAACACCCAATCAAAAGCGTTCGGGGCCCAGGGGGGGGGGTTTAAGAAAACCCCCCTGTGGTGAAGCACAAAGGGTCCTGTGGGGCGGGTCGGGTGACCTTTCAGTGCCCCCGGGTTTTCACCCGACCCCCCGGGGCGCGTTTCCTTTCATGACCCACATGGGCGTCAGGGGCGGTTGGCACTGATTTTCAGGGCGCCTACGTGGCACAGGGGGTCGGGAAGGGGTTTTTAAGGAAACAGTATTATATCGACTTTGGGTACAGGTGTCGCTATTCAGTCGGGAAAAAATAGATATCATTCCCCAAATTCTTCAGTTGTGTTCTTTCAGCACCACTTACGGTTTATATTTTGTATTGGACTATGCCTATTGATTTTAAAAAAGTAATGCATGATTTTTGTTAGGTTTATCTTGTTTACATAAAGGCCTTTTATGATTTTTGGGTGTTAATTTTTTTAATTAAATATGTTTTTTTTTAAAATGCACAAATAAAAGGAAATGTTGAAGGGACTATTCCTAAAATGATTGTTTGCTCAATATTACGGGTTTAAATCAGGGTCCTTAATCAACTTTGGATTATTAAATTTAATTGTATGCTTTTATTTAAAAGGCAAGAACACTGAAGTATTTAAACCCTTTGCACTGCCGCCGTTTTCAAAAGTTTTAACCCCCAAATTTTGCACTTCCAAAATTGCAGAAATTTTAGCTTTATGTGAGTTGGATTTGGGCTAAAACTATGGAGTGGCAAGGTTGAAATCAGTATCCCATGCCCTAAGTAGGGTTTTGTTTTGCTTTGTTTTCGACATTGGGATATCTGTAATAATATGTCACAAATTTTTTTGTAACAGATTTTTTGACAAAGACTAATAAATTTTTTGGTTTTTTAAAGGGTTTAAGGGTTTTAAAAGTTTACAAAAAAAATTTTGAAATTTAGGGGTAGCCTTTATATCTTTTGTGTAAACACTAACACTTTTTCATGTCATGGGGTTTTTTTTCCCCTGATTGGTAAATAGCAGTAATTTTTTCCGGACACACAAGTGGGTTCCCCTGTGCAAAAAAGCCTTCCGGCAACAACTGCCGGTGTTTTTTAGCCCCGGGGTGAGAAGGGGAACTTTGGGGGAGGGAAAAGGGGGGCTTTTTTTTGGGTTCCCCACAGCAGGGGGGGAAAAGTGAAAATTACTGAAAACCCCCCCAACAAAAGGAGCAAGTGTTGATGTGCTAAAAGCACTTCCGGAGCAACAAACTGGCGGGTTTTTGTAGCCCGGGATGAGAAGAGACATGGTGGGGCAGAGGACTTTTTGCCTTCACACAGCAGGGGAACAGCTGAAATTACTGAACCCAGTAAAAAAAAGGAGCAAGTGTTCACTGTGCTAACAGCACTTCCGAGCAACAACTGGCGGTGGGGTAGCCCGGGGTGAAAAGGGAAAACAAGGGGGGGGCCCCAGCGGGAAACTTTTTCCCGTTCACACGCGGGGGGAAACAGCTAAACATTACGGGCCCCCAGAAAAACACAGGAGCAAGTGTTCACTTGCTAACAGCATTTCCCGACAAAAACGGGCCCGGTGTTGAAAGCCGGGATGAAAAGGAACATGGTGGGGGGCGCAGGACTTTTTCCCGTTCACAAGCGGGGGAACAGCTGCCATTACGGGAACCCCCCGGGTAAACAGGAGAAAGGGTGTTCCCCTGTGCTAAGCACTTCCGAGAAAATGGCGGTGTTGTAGGCCCAGGGTTGAAAAAGAAAACAGGTGGGGGCCCAGCAGGATTTTTTTCCCGTTCACACAGCAGGGGAACAGCTGACATTACTAAACCCCCAAAAAAACACAGGGCAAGTGTTCACTGTGCTAACGCATTTCCCGGCAACAACTGGCGGTGTTGTAGCCCAGGGATGAAAAGAGAACATGGGGGAGGCAGCAGGACTTTTTGCCGTTCCCACAGCAGGGGAACGGGCTGCATTACTAAACCCCCGAAACCCACAGGAGAAAGTGTTCACTGTGCAAAACACCCAATTTCCCGGCAAAAACGGGCGGGTTGTGGGCCCAGGGATGAAAAGGGAGAAACCATGGTGGGGGCAGCAGGATTTTTTTTCCCGTTCCCCCGGGCAGGGGAACAGCGGGAACATTACTGAACCCGTAACCAGGAGCAAGTGTTCACTGTGTAACCCCTTTCCCGAGAAACAACTGGGGGTTGTTTTTAGCCCAGGGATGAAAAGAGACATGGGGGAAACCCCAGCAGGACTTTTTGCCGTTCACCCCGGCGGGGAAAACAGCTACATTACTAAACCCCAGAAACACGGGGGAAAAGTGTTCACTGTGTAACAGCATTTCCCGAGCATCAACTGGGGGTTTGTTGTAGCCCAACCCAATTTGGGAAGAAAAACTTTGGGTGGACCCAGCAGGTTTTTTTGCCGTTCACCCAGGGGAAAACCAGCTGACTTTTACTGAACCCCAAGAAACCCAAGGACCCAAGTGTTACTTTTGAAAACAGCATTTCCGAGAAAACAACTGGGGTTTTGGGCCCCCGGAATGGGAAGAGAACATGGTGGAGGCCAGCGGGACTTTTTCCCTTTTCCCACACAGCAGGGGAACGGGTGACATTACTAAAACCCCCAAAGTAACACCAGGGAAAGTGTTCACTCCCGTTTAACAGCACTTCCGAGAAAACAACTGGTGGTTTTGGACCCCAGGGTCAAGGAGGATGTTTTTTTTACATATCAGTTTTTTCCCTTGTTAGGGTGTAATTTAAAAATGTTATACCCCAAAACAATGAAATAAAACCCTTTTGTCCCAAAAGATGATGATTTTACTTAAAAAAAATATGAAAATTTAATTTTTTCAAAAAATTAAAGGGCTACTTTAACATGTTGAAAAACAAGCAAACCCCAATTTTAAAAAAGGTTAAATAATCTGCTATTTCGGTTTAAAAAAAAAAGCATAAAAGTTCATATCGAATCCATTAAGATGGCTAAGTAAAGTATGTCACCATTTTTATTGGTAGGGCAATGAATGGCTGGGCTTAAAAACATAATCAGCTTACAAGTTATCTTTGACATTCATAAAACTTTTAATTTGGTGAAAAATATCACTAAAATTTTTTTAAAAAAATCTAAAATTTCCCCCCCTGTTTAAAACTGTTTAAAATGGTTTCCAAACATTTATTTTAACAAACAAAAAAATTTAAAAAATGCATGTGAGAGGTTTAAAACAGATATTTAGCCCGGGTGTGGACTTGCAAGCATGACAACGGTAGGTTAAAGGGATTTTAGATGAGACTGCATAGGGACAGATGGTGAATGGCGATGTAATTTCTGTACTCAATAAAGTGTGCGTTACTAAAAAAAATCCTTTTTTTTTTTATTAGTTTTTAAAAGGTTAAAGTGCATGTATGGTTGGCGCCTTTGTTTTGGTGCACAGAATGGTTCCCGCTGTGACGCCGTTGGGTTTTGGAGGTTGTAATTTTTTTATGACGCAGACTAAAAATTTTAAAGGTGCGCTTTGTTATATCGCAAAAGGGACCGACAAAGGCGTTGCATGATGTTTTTCAGTAAACTGCACCCATGATGAAACATACAAGCTGTGCCTTTTTAAAAACAAGCTTTCAAGAAAAACGAGGTTTAGGTGTGACACAGTGTTTTGTTAAACCCCCTTTATGACCCCGCCTTTTTTACCTTAAAGAACCCTTTCCATTTTTTGCAATTCAAAAGTGTCCCCTTTTTGAGGTAATAAATCAGGAACGCTTCAACGGATCTAGCAAAATTTTGAGACTGTTTTTTTTGTTTACATATTGGGCTTATGTTTGTGGTAAATTTGGTCGTTTTTTTTTGGGGTTTAAATTTTTGAAAAAAAAATTTAACTTTGGCCAAAATTTTTAAAATTTTGCAAATTTTTAAAAATTTTTAAATTTTTTTTGTTAAAAAGGAGTTTTGTGACACAAAAAAGTTAAAAATTTTAAAATTTTTTCCCCCAATGTTTCTTTACTTTAGCACAATTTTTGGGGGGCAACATTTTTTTTTGTTAGGAAGTTATAAGGGGTTAAAAGTTTTTCCAGCGATTTTTAAATTTTTTTCCCGCAAAAAATTTAAAAAAAACCCTTTTTTTAGGGCCAAACCCCACATTTGAGTCACTTTTAGGGGTCTTTTTTGGCGAAAATTACCCAAAAGTGGGCCCCTTTTAAAAAAATGCACCCCCCAAGTACTCAAAAATTTTCATTCAAGAAGTTTTTAACCCTTAGGTGTTCACAGGAAAATAAAAAGCCAAAAGGGGAAGGAAAAAAAGGAAAAATTTTTTTTTTTTTCCAAAAAAATTTTTTTTTTAGCTCCTTTTTTTCTTTTTGCATTTGGGGATCAGGGGTTTAAAAAAGGGCCCCAAAAATTTTTTGGGGAATTTTTTCCCGGTATACAGATTTTATATGTGGTCATAAACCCCTGGTTTTGGGCGCCGGGGGGGCTCCCGAAGGGAAGGAGCGCCCTTTTTACTTTTTGAATGGAAAATATGGGTGGGGAAAATTTTGCGGTTTTCCATGTTGCATTTTGGGAGTCCCCGTGGTCTAAACATTTGGGGGCTCCCCCAAGTGACCCCATTTTGGAAACTTGACGCCCTTAAAGGGCTTATCTAGATGCAGAGTGGCATTTGAACCCCCAGGTGGGTTCACAAATTTTATCCGTAAAAAAAAAGGGGAAAATACTTTTTTTTTCACAAAAATTTTCTTTTTGCCTCAGTTTTTTTATTTTTCCCTGGGCCAAAAAGGATAAAGGGGTCCCAAAATTTGGGGCAATTTTTTCCCGAGTAAACCCCCAAACCTTTATTGTGGTCATAAACCACTTTGGGCACACGGGAGGGCTCAGGGAAGGGAAAGGAGCGCCCTTTTTACTTTTTTAATGGGAAAAAATGCTGGAAAAATTTTGCGGTTTTCCTGTCGCATTTGGGGGGAGTCCCTTTTGTGTAAACTTTTGGGGCTCCCCCAAAAAAGTGGGCCCCAAATTTTTGGGGGAAATAGACCCCCCCAAAGGGAAATTATTAGATGCAGAGTGAGCACTTTTTAAACCCCCCGGTGTTTCCCAAAATTTATCCGTTTTAAAAAAAAAAGTTCTTTTTTTTTTTACAAAAATTTTTTTTAGCCCCGTTTTTTCATTTTCACATGGGGAAAAAGTTTAAAAAGGAAACCA
>JARQOD010009130.1:0-32670 GCA_033576555.1 Oophaga sylvatica | reverse complement strand
TTTTTCCTAACTCCCTAAAATTTTATAGAGGAACAAAAAAAAAACCCAAATTTGGCAACAGTTAAGCTTCATTGGGGAATAAAATTCCCTTCCGACTCCAAACATACGGAAATCAGCTAGCTCCCTGGTTCAAACGAAAATATTAGGAAATAGAGATTGCTTTTATAATTATACTTTCAAGAAAGGCATCCAGTCCCTTCTTAATTTTTGTGGGAATCACTCATTACAACATTAGATGGCAGAGAGTTCCCATAGTCTCACTGCTCTTACAGTAAAAATCTGCGTCTGTGATTATAACTAAACCTTCTTTCCTCCAGACGTAGAGGATGCCCCTTGTCCCGTCACGGTCTAAGAGTAAAAAGATCATTAGAAAGGTCTTTGTACTGTCCCTCATATATTTTACATTGTATAAGATCCCCCCTAAGCCTTTGTTTCTCCAAACTAAATAACCCCAAGTTTTAATAACCTGTCCTGGTATTGCAGAACCCCCCGTTCTCTAATAACCTTGGTTGCTCTTTTTCTATAAAAAAAAATAGGGAGGTTTGGGGACTCATTACTGGACAGTCTGATCATATTTCATTTTTTTATGCCAGGAAAACTCCTTGAACTTCAGTCGGCCAATATTTGCCTACTTGCTAACCAGAGGCATTTAGAGAAATTTTGCCTATAAACCTACCGTCAAGTACTGGCTATGCCCCCTATTCTTTGTCATTCGGGGAAAAAAGGGTGTGGACATTGTGTCAGTATGGATCTATCGAATTTCTTTAGTGTTGCTGGGATTTTCCTTCTCTCTAGGAACAGAAGCCCACATTTATCAAGGGGTTTACGCAATTATGCAATTTTTAAAATTAAACCGAAAAAAATTTATAATTGCTGTTCCATGCCTGCCAAAAGTGTAAAAATTTGGCGTAGTGTAACAGGCGGGAGATCAAGTTTTAGGGCCCGGGTCAGACGTGCGAGAAACTCGGACGAGTCTCGCACCTCAATACACGGCAATGTGCCGGCACTCGGATCGGAGCGCTCAGCTGCATAGAAAAACATACAGCTAAACACTCCGATCCGAGTTTCCGGCGGTTAGTGCGGGTGTTGAGGTGCGGACTCGTCCGGTTTCTCGCACGTCTGACCCCGGCCCTTAGAGACATTTTTTAGATTTTACCAATTTTATTGCAAATATTCAAACCCGCTCAACTATCGATCAGGATGATCTGTGTGAATTCACTTATCATTTTTAATCACTGCAATTCAGAGTTACAGGAAGTTGAAAACATGTACATTACTGGGATTTTCCCTTTCTTTACTTCTTGCTGACATTTCCATTTGAAGACTTTTTAGGGCCTGTGCCACATTGCAGATTTGCCTGCGGATTTTTCCGCGCCGAAACCGCACCTCTTGGCAGAAATCGCAGGTGCGGTTTTGGCGCGGTTTTGACGTGGTTTTTGGCGCGGTTTTTCATGATTTTTTCTCGTTTTGTATGCGGTTTTCACAGCTAAATAAAGATATGTTGTTTAACAAAAAAAAAAATATTTGTGATGTCATTTCTTGTCCAACCTCCTCTTTTACATTTGTCCAACCCACACTCCATTACACACACACAGACAGAGATAGGCCGGCGTCACACTTGCGAGTGTGATGCGAGTAAGTCGCCCGACTTTCTCGCATCAACACCCGGCACGGCCGCCCGCTCTCAGACCCGACTGTGCGGCTGCATGTATTTCTATGCAGCCGCACACTCGGGTCCAAGAGCGGGCGGCCGTGCCGGGTGTTGATGCGAGAAAGTCGTGTGACTTACTAGCATCACACTCGCAAGTGTGAAGCCGGCCATAGATAGATAATAGATACCAGTAGTTAGATAGATAGAAAATACATAGATAGATGGATAATAGATAGTTAGAAATATATATATATATAGAAAGATAGATATATAGATAGACAGAAAGATATATAGGTAGATAGATAGATGATAGATAGAATGGTACATAAATAGTTAAAGACACACGCGCACACACACACAAAATCTTAACGCAATAGTTAATAAAAAAAAATATAGGAAAAAAATGGCGTGGGCTCCCGCGCAATTTTCTGCGCCAGAGGGAGAAAGCCGACAGCCGGGGCCAATATTTCTAGCCTGGGAAGGGGTTAAGGGTATGTTTCCACGGTCAGGAAACATTCCGGATTAGCTGCGTGTTTGACGCTGTGCGTTGGCGCAGCTTCAAACACGCAGCGTCCAGATGTTACAGCATAGTGGAGGGGATTTCAAGAAATCCCGTCTCCACTATGCTGTAAAACACGCAGGCGGAAGACCTGCGTTTCCGGACATGCGGCGCGTCTTTTCAGACCGCAGCATGTCCTTGCCCGTTGCGGCGATGCTGCGTCGCCGCAACGGAAATAACACAGGGCTATGTAGCCCTGCGGTCATTCCGGATGTGTTCCGGAGGTGTCTGGAACACATCCGGAATGAGCGCGCGTCAAAAAGGGGCGGGGCTTAGGACAGAGCGGAATTTCCGCTCGTCAAATGCGCTTTGGTTCCGGACCGTGGAACCACAGCCTAATTAATACCCATGGATCTTCCCAGGCAATGAATATCAGCCCGCAGCTAGCCTTCACTGGCTATTAAAATAGGGGGACCCCCCCAAAAAAATGACGTGGGGTCCCCCTATAATTTATAGCCAGAAAGGCTAGGCAGACAGCTGCGGGCTGATATTCATAGCCTAGGAAGGGGCCATGGATATTGGCGCCCCCCTGGCTAAAAATACCAGCACCCAGCCGCCCCAGAATTGGCGCATCTGTGCGATGTGCCAATTCCGGCACTTAGCCCCTCTCTTCCCACTCCCCTGTAGCGGTGGGATATGGGGTAATAAGGGGTTAATATCACCTTGCTATTGTAAGGTGATATTAAGCCCGGTTAATAATAGAGAGGCGTCAATAAGACGCCTATCCATTATTAATCTTATATTAATAAAGGGTTAAAAAAACCACACACACAAGAATAAATTATTTTAATGAAATAAAACACAAGACGGTTTTCATTACTCTTTATTATACGCTCAGATCCAAGCAACGCCCTCGATCTCCTGTAATAAAATGTAAAAATATAAATCAATCAGATACTCCCTGTCCGACGCAGTCCAATTAATAACGGGGTCCCACGACGGTCTCCCCTATAGAACGGTGACATCAGGTGATGCCACTGCTCTGTAGGGCCTCCCAGTGATGCACTGACAGGAGACAATGGCTCCTGCAGTGCATCACTGAGGTTACCTGAGTTCATGGTCTCACTTTATGGCAATGCTGCGTGGGAATTTTCTCACCCAGCATTGCCGTGAGAGAATGAACTGTAGTGACGTCATTCTCTCCCGGCGGCAGAGCGGTACACAGATGGATGGCGTCGGGGAATAGGTGAGTATGTGCTCAATGTTATGTGTTGTATGTCATGTGTATGTTCTGTATGTCATGTGTATGTTCTGTATGTCATGAATGTGTTTTTTTTTTACATTCAGCACATTAGCCGGATGATGGGACTACTACTGTCCCATCATTGGCTAATGTGTCACTCACTGTCACTGTAGCAGGCATAGCCGGATGGGACTTGTAGTCCAATCCGACGATTGCAACCGTTCACGCACACAGCCCCGCAACACCGATCCGCACACAGCCCCGCACACACCAATCACGCACCAATCAGAGCCGTACATACACCGATACCGCACACAGGCCTGCACACCGATCACGCAGACACCGGCACACAATCACCGCCCACACACACAGCACCGCACACTATACACGCACCGCCCACACACATAGCGCCGCACACCATACACGCCCACGCACCGTCCACACACTTCCCTCCTCCCGAACTCTTTTTTAGATCTGCGGTTTTGCTGCGGAAGTGCCCGACTCAATGCAAGTCAATGGGCGCCGAACCGCTGCAGTTCCGCACAAAGAATTGACATGCTGTGGAAAATAAAGTGCGGCGAAACCGCACGTTTTTTTTCGCAGCATGTGCACAGCAGACATGCGGTTCCCATTGGATTGCATTGCATGTGCACTGTGCTGCGGGTTTGATGCGTTTCCGCACGTTGAAAAACGCAGCGGAAACGCATCAAAAACCGCAAAGTGTGCATGGGGCCTAACAGTTTATACGCATTATCTGTAGAGAAGAATCCAATGTCCTTAGTGTACACAATTGCAGGTTTGATGGCATATCTATTTTCCAGTCAACTGTGTGTGTCTTTTGAATCGGTTCTTCAAGAAACATATTAACTTCTTCCTCCTTTATTTTCATGGTTTTAAGGTTGAAGAAAGTCCATTGAGTTCAACCTTTGCCATCAAAGTCCAAGTGTGTCAGAGAAGAGAAAGCCAAGAACGAAGTAAGTACTTGTTCCCTGGGCTCTAGCACTTTTTACAGTTCAGTGAAGCAATGTGTTATGTGTGCCGGCAGTGTACAGTGCAGGGGTGCACACATTTTTGTGGTGTATAACCAAATTGTGCTATTTAAATGGGCCACAATAAAACTTAGCAAGTAAGATTTAAAAAAGTAAAATATTACAATTTAGTACAGGAAAGCAGTACATGTTATTATAAAGCTCACATAGAACAGTAACACATATATTTATGCTTTTACAGGGCAGTGACATAGCAATGCCATGTCGAGGGTCTGGTCATAGTGTGAGAGATTGGGGAATGCCAGAGACCCTCACCTGAATAGTAGCCACTATGTTATCCCAGCTGTGATACATTCTAAACCAGGGGTCTCGAACTTAGATAAATAGAAAAAATGTGAATATGAAAGACCGCATTCTTTACGGGAGAAGTTTACATTTTCAGTGGTTCTATTATTTTATACCACCCGCCTCATTATAATGACAAGCTACCTATGGGACACGTCTAAACCCTGTGTTTTGGTATCTTAGGCCGGCGTCACACTAAAGAGGAATACGGACGAGTGAGAGGCGTGAAAATCACTCATTACACTCGGACCAATATTTCTCTATGGGGCAGCTCTGATCATGCGTATTTTTCTCGGCCATATGTTACGGTGCGAGACACTCGCAGCATGCTGCGATTGTCATCGTATTACGCCTGTTGTACGCCAATGAAAGTCTATGGGTGCGAGAAAAATACGGATTACACACGGACCACACGTGTGACTTGCGAGAAATACGCACCGGTGTCCTTTAGAAAAGCCGGCAATTCATCCCCGGCTATACTGTAAACTCACACTGACAGGTTTAATAAAGAATAGAAAGAATAGATATATACACATAGATTACATATATATATATATATATATATATATATATATATATATACAGTACAGACCAAAAGTTTGGACACACCTTCTCATTCAAAGATTTTTCTGTATTTTCATGACTATGAAAATTGTAGAATCACACTGAAGGCATCAAAACTATGAATTAACACATGTGGAATTATACATTACACTTTACAAAAAAGTGTGAAACAACTGAAAATATGTCTTTTATTCTAGGTTCTTCAAAGTAGCCACCTTTTGCTTTGATTACTGCTTTGCACGCAGAAAAGGTGAACGGATGGACTCTACATGCCTGGTTCCCACCGTGAAGTATGGAGGAGGTAGTGTGATGGTGTGGGGGTGCTTTGCTGGTGACACTGTTGGGGATTTATTCAAAATTGAAGCGGTGAGCGGTACAGCTCACCCCAAACCATCTCGATTGGGTTCAGGTCTGGTGACTGTGGAGGCCAGGTCATCTGGTGTAGCACCCCATCAGTCTCCTTCTTGGTCAAATAGGCCTTACACAGCCTGGAGGTGTGTTTGGGGTCATTGTCCTGTTGAAAAATAAATTATGGTCCAACTAAACGCAAACCGGATGGAATAGCATGCTGCTGCAAGATGCTGTGGTAGCCATGCTGGTTCAGTATGCCTTCAGTTTTGAATAAATCCCCAACAGTGTCACCAGCAAAGCACCCCCACACCATCACACCACCTCCTCCATGCTTCACGGTGGGAACCAGGCATGTAGAGTCCATCCGTTCACCTTTTCTGCGTACTAAGCAGTAATCAAAGCAAAAGGTGGCTACTTTGAAGAACCTAGAATATAAGACATATTTTCAGTTGTTTCACACTTTTTTGTAAAGTGTAATGTATAATTCCACATGTGTTAATTCATAGTTTTGATGCCTTCAGTGTGATTCTACAATTTTCATAGTCATGAAAATACAGAAAAATCATTGAACGAGAAGGTGTGTCCAAACTTTTGGTCTGTACTGTATATATTTATAGTTCATTCACTTCTACATAGTATAATAGCCGCTAATTCAATTGCCGGCTTCTGTAAAATTACAGAACATGACATGAAATGACACATGGCTTACATACAGTAAACCATCTAATTTCATGTAGTTTGATATATGGCTTTGATTAACAATTACATGAGTGTATGTGTGCCAAATTTCATACATGCAGGTGCTAATTAAATGTGTAAATTCCGCTCCCGCGTTATTTTCTCCACCAGACAGGGAAAGCCAGTGAGTGGGGGCAGATAATAGCCTAGGGAGGGTGCATTTTTTGTGCCCCCCTGGCTACTAACATCTGCCCCCAGCCACCCCAGAAAAGGCACATCTATGATTAGATGCGCCTTTTCTGGCACTTAGCCCGTCTATTCCCATTGCCCTGTAGCGGTAGCTAATGGGTTAATAATGGGTTAAGGCCACCTTACTATTGGAAGGTGACTTTAAGCCAGGTTAATAATGGAAACTTGTCAATTAGACAAGTATCCATTATTAATCCTATTGTATGAAATGGTTAAAAAAAACACACACACATTAAAAATAATTTTAATTAAATAAATACACAGTTTTTGACCATCTTTTATTGTACTGGTACTCCATCCGAATCCCTTGTTCTCCTGTAATAAAAATAAAATAATAAAGCAAGCATATTCTTACCTCTCCGGCGCTCAGTCAGGTCCCACGCTGCAATCCTTCAGAAAGGGTTAACAGGTTTACAGTGGGGAGCGCAGCTAATTCTGGCAGCCTCGATGTAAACCCCTGAATGAATGAGCTCATCTCCCCGGCTGACAGGAGATGAAGTGATTAGCTGGGAAGCTTAATTAAATGTTACCCACGCTAATCAGTTCACTTCAGGTCAGCCGGAGACTCCGCACAGCATCAGTGATGTCACAGGGAGTCCCCACGCATTTTTTTCCAACGAATTTACACATTTAACTAGCACCTACATGTATGAAATTTGGCACACATGCACTCATGTAATTATTAATTGTTAATCAAAACCATATATCAAACTACATGAAATTACATGGTTTACTATATGTAAACCATGTGTCATTTCATGTCGGGTTCTGTAATTTTACAGAAGCCGGCAATTGAATTAGCGGCTATTATACTATGTAGAAGTGTTTGAACTATAAATATATATATATATATGTCTCAATGACATGTGTATATATATGTATTCTATGCGTATATATCTATTCTTTCTTTTGTGATGTAAAAACTGTCATTGGGATCCATTATATGTCGGTTTTGCAAGCCGTCGAGAAAATCTCGCCGTACGGATTGCATACGGATGCTTACATGCGCAAAATACGCAGCCACACCTTGACAACGGATGAAATACGGATAACTGTGCCGGGAACATTTCTGCGTATTACGGCCGTACAATACAGTCCGTATTTTTATACGTTGAGCGTGAATCCAGTCTTAGAAAGAGCCTCTTATGATGTCACAAATGAGTAGCCCAAATGTGATGTTACCAAATTACCTTGATTTACGCAAACACGGAAGCCAATTTTATTGGATGTTAATTAAGAGAGTATCTTGTTCAGGGGTGGACATGTAGTTGAGGGCTACTGTGTCAGAATAGCACATGGACCACTTGTTATCCAATATCTCATAGCAGATCACCCCTATATGTTCTAACAATCCAGCAGTGTTGGTTAATCATTAAGCTAACTATAGGAAAGATGTATATCTTCGTACCGTGTTAGCCAGTAGATAGAAAAATATTTAGACTTGAGAGTCCTCAGTGGTTGATACCTTTTAATGGCTAACTGAAAAGATGGTAACAAATTGCAAGCTTTCGAGACTACTCAGGTCTCTTCATCAGGCAAAGACTAAAACAAAAACTGAAGAATCACATATTTATACACAAGAGGACACAGGAATAATGCAATAGGTAAGACATGTGACGTGAAGCAGAACTCTCATTATGGCAGAGGGATGAACATAAATATTGGAACAGTTCATAGATAAGGAGTGAGTTTTATTGCCCTCTGATTGGGGTCTGGTATTGTGTTTTGATGCCCCCAGGTCAGAGAAGCAGATTCCTTAATTGATGTACACAGACATGAATCCATGTGACACGTTCATTCCAGCACTAAGAGTGTCAAAGGTCATCATAAGTTTATATTCCCAAATCTTTCTATCTTTCTCAGATTTGAAGTTAGCTTTTAATACCAGTAATTCCATATCCATCATGCTATGACTTTTGTATGCCCGGTCATAGCATGATGGATATGGAATTACTGGTATTAAAAGCTAACTTCAAATCTGAGAAAGATAGAAAGATTTGGGAATATAAACTTATGATGACCTTTGACACTCTTAGTGCTGGAATGAACGTGTCACATGGATTCATGTCTGTGTACATCAATTAAGGAATCTGCTTCTCTGACCTGGGGGCATCAAAACACAATACCAGACCCCAATCAGAGGGCAATAAAACTCACTCCTTATCTATGAACTGTTCCAATATTTATGTTCATCCCTCTGCCATAATGAGAGTTCTGCTTCACGTCACATGTCTTACCTATTGCATTATTCCTGTGTCCTCTTGTGTATAATATGTGATTCTTCAGTTTTTGTTTTAGTCTTTGCCTGATGAAGAGACCTGAGTAGTCTCGAAAGCTTGCAATTTGTTACCATCTTTTCAGTTAGCCATTAAAAGGTATCAACCACTGAGGACTCTCAAGTCTAAATATTTTTCTAAGCTAACTAAGGCATTTACATGCAATCTAACAAGGAGTAGGAAATAGGTTAATGGACAACTTATCACTGGGTGTCTGACTGCTGGGACTCTCAGCTATCCCGAGAACGGGGCTCTGCAGAGCCTTGTCTAATCAGACTGGAGGTCAAGCGTGAGCACCACAACTCTATTTTTGTCTATAGGACTGCTGGAGCTAGCCAAGCACTCTATTTGGGTTCTCTATGTTCAGACCCCCAGCAATCAGTAGGTTATGCCTTATCCTATTTTGTTTTGTTTTCTGATCTATTTGCATGTTCTGATTTTTTATTCTATTTTCTGTAGATAATTTTGAATGATGTGATCATGCGTTATCTATATATAGGTATTACATTTCATTGTAATCCTGCCTGTGGTAATAAAAAGGTGACTGCTGAAAAGTAATCTCTCAAAAGAATAGGAAGTGATAGTTAAATTTGGCGCTCAGTGCCGACAGCAAAAATTACCCTGTGAAGGGATTATCTTAGCCAAAAAAATACTTTTTATTAAAGACTTTCCAGGTCATATAAATGTTGTAAAGAACCACTTCTATAAGTCACAAATAAATATAATGAATTACAGTGTATTTAGCAGTCACAATTAATACTACTCTTCCCCTGTAATGGTTGTAAGATAAATAAGGAGGTAATGACAAAGTTCTTCAGGAAATCAGCTGTTTTTTTTGAGTGGCTCTGATATAACCCCCCCTTAGTCAGCTATAGGTATATAATAGTTCTAGTACCGCCAGAAGGTGTGACCTCTTTCACCATGGAGTTGCACATATGGGGAAAAAAATGGAAACTGCTCTCTCCTGTCTTCTATTTATGGTATTACTCTAGATATACATATATTTGGCCAACTGTGAAGGCTTCAACAAATTTACATTGAGACGGGTTAGGAAATTGAAAACCCAATGGAAGGGGATGTGACGTCATTCCCTTGCTACGTTATATTATAACGTTTCATGTATTTATAGAAAATCACCACCACCTCTGTGGAACTTGCCAAACAGATGGTCTGTGTCTGGGACCCCTTTGCAGCTAACAAGGTAGGTGAAAATGGTAGGATATTGAAGTAAATCAGAGTCATGCCTGAATTTTTGTCTTGAGTAAATTTTGGGCATTCAGTCATCAGTTGTTACACATAATTCCATTGTGTTTCATAATACTAAACAATGTAATCACTTACTTTGTAGCCATAATGGAGGAACGTCCGTATGCTCTGATGTCATACAGAGGAGGGTCCAAGGGATTTCCACAAAAATTTGAAACTATTGTAAAGGAGCATTTCCAAATACTCTACCTGGAAGAATTTGCCAATAATAAAAATGCATATGCTCCAAAGGTAAAGGCCCTTTTGATGTGGTGGCACCTGCCTGTAGTTGACAAAGAACTTTTGGATTCTCTTCCCAATCTTAAAGTCGTTGCAAGCTCTGGAGCAGGAGTAGATCATCTGGACCTAAAGTTGATCACAAGTTATGGCATAATAGTTACTAATACACCTCGTCTTGGAGATGATGCCACTGCAGACATGGGAATGGCTTTAATGTTGTCATCTGCTAAAAATATAGTAGAAGGTAAGTTATTGCAGTTGTATGTCAGTTTATCTTGTTTCCTTAAATAATCTAAAATAATGATGTGTAAGGGATTACATAAATTATAAGTAAAAGATTCTGGAAATATACATTGTTTATATAATCCTTATCACATCTATTGAACCAGGTCGTGGATTATAGTTATTCTTTCAAAAATAGGCTTGGCTGGCCCGATGTATCAAAAGTAGTGAACAGAATGTTAACAGCTATTGGTGAAGCCACATTTATCCTTTACAAATAGAAAAAATGAGCCCTTTCACCTGGTTGTAATGGGAAATAAGTGGAAATGTCAGGAGAGAAGGATCGGCAGTTGGATACTTTTATTTTCAGGGGACATAAGCCGCTGCCAAAAGTGTCTGGCAGCAGCTTTTTCTCTTCTCACAATTGAAAACACATGAACGCTGGTTCAAGCTAAGAGCTCATGTGTATGGGGGACTCAGGAGAATGATCTATTGTTTAAAACAGGTTAAAATTTATTTTTTTCACATTTTGTTATTTCATACCATGATCTATTAAAAAATAAAAAAATAGAAATATTGCAATTTTCAGACAAGTAATATCATAGGTTGCATTTACACTGGTAGATCATAGCTATGAAACTACCACCAATTGGCTACATGCAAGTCGATCAGCGGTTGTTTAATAGCATGTTTAGACAGAACGATCATTCATTTTTGATTGTTCTGTGCACATGGAATACCATTGTTCGTGGTAGCACATGTCCTGTTTACACAGGATGATGTGCAGCTGTGAGTGATGATTTTCAACTCGGGTCAAAAATCATTAAACTAGATGAATTTTTGCAAATTTGATATTAATATTTACAGTTGTGTAAATATTTTACAAGTCTCTGATGTATCATGGAAACTTGTAGTATTGATGGATTTCCTAGCAATGGGTACCATGATCACTCGGGCATACTATGCTTCACTGCTGAGGAAATTGCGGGAGGCCATCAAAACCAAGAGACGTGGCATGCTCACCAAAGGTGTCCGCCTTCTGCAAGACAATGCACCAGTTCACAACTCATATGTTGCCCAAATGGAAGCATGCTCCTGTGGCTTTGAAATTCTACTGCCTCCCCCTTATTCACCCGACTTCACACCATCGGACTTCTACTCTTTCCAACAATAAAGTTATTTTTGAACGGCAAGCATTTTCCTGATGATGAGACTCTGATTTCCCAAGTCAAGACGTGGCTTTTGGAGCAACCTGTCAAATTCTACAAGCAAGGTGTTTAGAGTTCCTTAAAGAGATGGGAGAAATGTGTGTCCCTAGGTGGCATCTACTGTATGTAGAGAAGGACTAATAACTGTGCCAAGTTTCATTGCTCTCAGTCCACAGGAAGCGGGTCAGGGGAAATCTTTAATGAACGCCCTCCTCGTATCAGACATTGACTGTATAAACTCAGCTAGGTACGTCTGACTCTGAAACGCTGCAAAGTTTCAGAGAAAAGCATACTTTAATAGTCGCCAGGGACCTGTAGACTCATCAGACAGGCGGGTCCCTGGTAGCGTCTCCCTGCCTGCTGCCCTGGGTCGACAAGTTTCTGCCCATGTGCACGAATTTAGCAGAATAATTACAAATGTCATCCTATATATAGCCTGCTGCCTAATATTTGGTACATGAAAGGAACTAGGCCATTTGAAATTATGGGACTCAAAAATGGCTGAGGGCAACGCCACTGAGCTCAGTGATTAGCTACAGTAGTAAAGTGCGCTGTCTGTGTGATATCACCACTGCAGCCATAACAGAGAGCTGGTGCAGGACACGGGGAGGGCGACAACCTGCTGTTTTCATTATTTTACAAGAATAAAAGCATTTTGGGTCCAATTTTCTGATAGTGGGAAAACTCCTTTACTACTTGACTAGAGCAGTGTGGTTAGTGTAGGGCCGTATAAAAGGTTTCATATGTATTCTCTATTCAGACAGTAAACATTTTTCTTGCAGGGAACAGAATATCACATACGCCAGACACTACATATTTTGATTTTAACCGTGAGGGTGATGATATCACTGAAGCTACACTGGGCATCATCGGAATGGGAAGCATTGGGTACAGCATAGCTCAGCGAGCCAAAAGTTTCAGGATGAGAATTATCTACCACAATAGGAAGAGAAGGTAAAGTCAGTGTGGCTACCTATTTGTTGTCCATTTCATTGACTGCTTGGCATGTAACAGTAATAGTAAGCAATTAAGACTCAGATCTAACCAGATACAACCACCTGAACCCGTGAATATGCCAACATTTCCTCGTGGAGGTAGGTAGAGTTTTGAGGTTCCAAATTCGGCTCTCTGAATAAAGGTCATTCACTGATCTTTCCAACTAAACCCTATTAAGTTGTATGTGCAGAAGAAATGTTAGAAGGACCCAGACCCCTCATTTTTTAACTAGCAGGATCTCGGACATTTTCCCACTCTGATTATAACGGTATGGCATAGGGTAGCAGCAATCTGCCAGAACATTATGAAACCGCTTTGAATTATTTACACATATCATCTGTTAAAATCATCTGTTTATATTTCATCCACATCTGTTTATATTTCATCCACAGTGAAATGTAATAAAAAAGGGAAATATACTGTATATATATGTATATTTCTCTCTCTCGGGGGGGGTGGACCTTGCACCAATAGACTCTAACTTATGCGAGCGAACGAACCCACACTATTGTATGGACTGTTGTCACGAGTGTGTCACGCTAACCTGGGAGATCTGGGGGTAGAAGATCACTGTGTATATTGTGAATTGCTGATCTGTGGCATAAGGACACACAAAAGCAGTGTGAAGGACTGGTGGAAAGCATGCCAAGACGCATGAAAGCTGTGATTAATAATCATGGTTATTCCACAAAATATTGATTTCTGAACTCTTCCTGAATTAACACATTAGTATTGTTGTTTCTAAATGATTATAAGCTTGTTTTCTTAGCATTATTTGATGTCTGCAAGCACTGTATTTTTTTGTTATTTTGACCATTTCTCATTTTCTGAAAATAAGTACAAAATGTATTGCTTAGAAATTCAGAGACATGTTGTCAGTAGTTTATAGAATAAAAGAGCAATTTACATTTTACTCAAAAATATACCTATAAAGAGAAAAATCAGACAAACTGAAAATTTTGCAGTGGTCTCTTAATTTTTGCCAGATCTGTATATATACAGGGTGGTCCAAAAGTAGCTGGACAGAAAATAATAACATTTATTTTGATTTATATATAAAATTATGTTTACTAACACAAGCATAACATTGACAATTAAATTTTATTCTGAACAATAATACAAAAGCCCTGAAATTTTATGAATGCAGGTGCTCAAACTGTTTTCCATCTCAATTTGCACAGCTTTGACGTCTGCCTCTTAGGCTAAGTGCACACGTTCAGGAATATTTGCGTTTTTTTCGCGTTTTTTCCGTGAAAAAAACGCAAGCATTAAGCATCCTATACATGTTAATTGATTCCGCATGTTTTGGCCACATGTTGCATTTTTTTCCGCGAAAAAAAACGCTTCGCGGAAAAAATAGCAACATGTTCATTAATTTTGCGGAATGTAAGCGGTTCATGTGCAGTGGTACCCAGGGTCTGGAGGAGAGGAGACTCTCCTCCAGGCCCTGGGTACCATATCCCTGGTAAAACAATAATTAAAATAAAAAATAATGATATTCTGACCTTCCGGCGGCCCCCGCAGCCTTCCCGCCTTCAGCAACGCTCCCGGCAACTCCCGGTCCCAAGAGTCCTTTGCGAGAATCACCCAGATGGCGTAGCGGTCTCGCGTGATGCTACGTCATCGGGGTGATTTGTCGCAATGCATCCTTGGGACCGGGAGTTGCCGGGAGCGTCGCTGAAGGGGGGAAAGCTGCGGGGGCCCGTCGGAAGGTGAGAATATCCTTATTTATTATTATTTTTATTATTTTTACATTAGATCTTTTTACTATTGATGCGACATAGGCGGCATCAATAGTAAAAAGTTGGTCACACGTGTCAAACACTATGTGTGACTCGTGTGACCAACCTGTCAATCAGTTTTCGAAGCGATGCTACAGATCGCTAGGAAAACGCTAGCATTCTGCAAGCTAATTACGCTTGCAAAATGCTAGTTTCTGGCTGGAATACGCATACAAAAAAATGCTGATTTCCCGCGGGAGAAGTGCGGGATTGCCGCGGAAATTTCCGTGGCAATTCCGCAACGTGTGAACTTAGCCTTACGCTTCGACAAACATTTTTGCACAAGTCTCTTTGGGTATTAATTTCTTGAAATGCATCTCTTATGTAATTTTTCAAATCACTGACACTTTTTGGTTTTCGACTCTAAACCTTGTCCTTGAGTACTCACCAAAAGAAAAAATCCATTGGGGTCAAGTCTGGAGACTGGGCCGGCTAATCAAGTGGGCCTCTTCGGCCAATCCATTTATTAGGAAATGTTTCATCAAGATACTCGCGGACTACTCTTGAATAATGTGGAGGGGTCCCATCTTGTTGGAAATAAAGGTCATTTGAATTAGACTGTTGCTGTAACTGGGGAACAACTTGATTCATTAGAATTTCGAGATAGTTATCTCCTGAGACTTTTCCATAAAAAAAAATGGTCCAGAAACACCAAAACTTGAAATACCACCCCAAACATTGACACCAGGCTCATTTAGTTGTTGCTCTAATGTTAAATGCATGTTCTCATACCAGTAAATACAATTATGTCTGTTAATATGGCCAGGTAATTTGAAAGAAGCTTCATCACTCCACATAATGTTATCTAAAATTACTGGATTTTCTTCAATTTCGTTAAGCATAATCTCACTAAATTGCAGCTGCCTGTCTGGATCATCCTCCAATAAACCATGAATTAGACGTGGACGATAAGCTTTCCACCCAATAGATTTCAGGATTCGCATGACGGAAGCTCGTGAAATTCCCAATTCTAAAGAGACTCTTCTGGTGGACTTTTTTGGACTCTGAACAAATGTTTCAGCAACAAGTTGCTTATTATTTTCTGTACAGGCTGTTTTGGGTTGACCAGTTTTTGGAGCATTAAGGATTGAGCCAGTGGCATCGAATTTGTCACGGATGCGGTAAATGGTTTGTCTCTTTGGGGCTTGAGTACAAAATGTTTCAACCCAATTTGCTGTAACTGTTTCAGCATTTTGAGATTTCCAATACTCTTTTAAAATCCATTTTCTTTGATCTGTATTTAAATTATTTGCCATTTTGGGGGAGATTTATCTGTGAAAACTGGATCTGTGAAACTGACTCAGTTGCCTTTAGCAACCAATCAGAATCCACCTTTCATTTTCCAAAGAGTTTGTGAAGAATGAAAAGTGGAATCTGATTGGTTGCTAAGGGCAACTGAATCAGTTTCACTTTACACCATGTTTGATAAATCTCCCCCTTCATAACGTTATTAGACATACTGTCCACCTACTTTTGGACCACCCTGTATGTGTGTATATATATATATATATATATATATATATATATATATATACAGTACAGACCAAAAGTTTGGACACACCTTCTCATTCAAAGATTTTTCTGTATTTTCATGACTATGAAAATTGTAGAATCACACTGAAGGCATCAGAATTAAGAATTAACACATGTGGAATTATACATTACACTTTACAAAAAAGTGTGAAACAACTGAAAATATGTCTTATATTCTAGGTTCTTCAAAGTAGCCACCTTTTGCTTTGATTACTGCTTTGCACGCAGAAAAGGTGAACGGCTGGACTCTACATGCCTAGTTCCCACCGTGAAGCATGGTGGAGGTGGTGTGGGGGTGTTTTGCTGGTGACACTGTTGGGGATTTATTCAAAATTGAAACGGTGAGCGGTCCAGCTCACCCCAAACCATCTTGATTGGTTTCAGGTCTGGTGACTGTGGAGGCCAGGTCATCTGGCGTACCACCCCAACACTCTCCTTCTTGGTCAAATAGCCCTTGCACAGCCTGGAGGTGTGTTTGGGGTCATTGTCCTGTTGAAAAATAAATGATGGTCCAACTAAACGCAAACCAGATGGAATAGCATGCTGCTGCAAGATGCTGTGGTAGCCATGCTGGTTCAGTATGCCTTCAATTTTGAATAAATCCCAACAGTGTCACCAGCAAAGCACCCCCACACCATCACACCACCTCCTCCATGCTTCACGGTGGGAACCAGACATGTAGAATCCATCCGTTCACCTTTTCTGCGTGCAAAGCAGTAATCAAAGCAAAAGGTGGCTACTTTGAAGAACCTAGAATATAAGACATATTTTCAGTTGTTTCACACTTTTTTGTAAAGTGTAATGTATAATTCCACATGTGTTAATTCATAGTTTTGATGCCTTCAGTGTGATTCTACAATTTTCATAGCCATGAAAATACAGAAAAATCTTTGAATGAGAAGGTGTGTCCAAACTTTTGGTCTGTACTGTATATATATATATATATATATATATATGGGCAGCACGGTGGCTCAGTGGATAGCACTGCAGTCTTGCAGCGCTGGAGTCCTGGGTTCGAATCCCACCAAGGACAACATCTGCAAGGAGTTTGTATGTTCTCCCCGTGTTTGCGTGGGTTTCCTCCGGGCACTCCGGTTTCCTCCCACACTCCATGTGAATACTTTTCCATCCAATTATGACAAGAGCATTCTTAAGGTGATACCTTTATTGGCTAACCAGAAAATTATATGTTCGCAAGCTTTCAGAGCGCAGAGGCTCCTTCTTCAGGCAAGATTACATTTGGAATAATAAGAAAGACACATTAGATGCTTACTATAGTAGGAAATTTGTTCAAGACCTGGGAGGTGTGATGCCTTCAAAAGATAAGCAAAGGAAATCAAATTAGCATTTTCTTACAAATGGAGAGCTAGTGGGCATGTGTTATTAGCTATCTGGAGTCCTTCTGGTGAAGGTGTGAACTGTGTCTATGTAATGAGTCATAAAACCGGGTGTTGAGTCCTAGTGTCAAAGTATTGAACATCCTAATAAGTTTGAATTCCCATATTTTTCTCTCCCTGTCATCCTTAAAATGACCTTTTAGTATTAAGACTTTTAAGTCTGTCATACAATGTCCAGTTCCAGAGAAATGTTTTCCCACAGGCGTGTCCATTTCATTCCTGATCGTATGTCTGTGTAGATTCATCCTTGTTTGTAGTTTTTGCATGGTTTCCCCAATATAGATAGCTCCAGGGCACCTTGTACATTGTATCATGTACACCACATTGGAGGATGTACATGAAAAGGAACCCATGACCTTATAGTCCTGATTTGTGTTTGGTACACGGACTGTATTTGTTGGTAATATGTGGGTACAAGTTTTGCATTTTTTGTTGTTACATGGGAATGTGCCAGTCACTGATGGTGACGAAAGGACACTTCTGACAAGGAGATTCCTTAAGTTAGGGGGCTGTTTGTAGGAGAGGAGTGGTAGTTCTGGGAATATGTCTTTCAATTTGTGGTCCCTGTGAAATATGGGTTGGAGATCAGCAGCAATTTTCCTTAGGATGCTCATGTGGGGGTTGTATGTGACCACAAGAGGTACCCTGTTGTTGTCCTCTCTCAGTTTGTAATCCAGGAGGTTGCTTCTTGGGATTCTTGTAGCCCTGTGGATCTGTTCATCTATTACCAGTGGATGGTATCCTTGTTGTAGGAATGTATTCCTCAGAGATAGCAGCTGTAGTTCCTCCCACACTCCAAAAACATACTGATAGGGAATCTAGATTGTGAGCCCATTGGGGACAGCGACGATAATGTGTGCAAACTGTAAAGCGCTGCGGAATATGTTAGCGCTATATAAAAAAAAATAAAGATTATATATATATATATATATATATATATACCATATATATTTATATATATATCTTCCATTCTGGTATGTATGTCCCTCATTATGGTAGATATATATGTTCTCCATCCTGGTATGTGTCCCTTATCTTGGGCCCCATCCTGGTATATATACAGGTGCTTCTCACAAAATTAGAATATCATTGTAAGGAAAGGGACGTCGCCATCTTGTATAGGACCTATACCAGCCTCCATTTTGTCGGTTCACAGAGCCACAGACTGCTAACTGCACAGGGCCTGTTAGCATATCCAGTACGACCGGTTTTGATGTCCACTATGAATCAAAAGGGCTTTAGTATGCTAATTAGTTCAGGCCCGTGTCTGAATAAGATGGTCATTAGTATGCTAAATAACTCAGACTGAAGCCAGTATTTCCTGCTCCATATGAATTGCAGGTCGGTTAATATGCGTGCTTCAAAGCAAAGGGGAGGGACCTAGCAGGTTTAAGAACTGGGAGCTATGGGCAGACTGGATCCATTTTTCACATAGAAGCCATGAAGATGGTCTAAGAAGGACCAAGGGAACAGATTTTGCCAAGGGAGCAGCAGCACATGTTTTGGGAGACTGTCCAGCAACTAAAGACTGTTACCTGGGGATCGCAGAGCTCCCTGCCTCCCCATGTCCCTACAACCCGGTAATATTGATCTCTAGCTAATACCTTTAAGCCTTGTACATTATTGTGGTATTTTATTCTGACTGCAAATCCATTGTAATTACGTTGTATAGCTTACTGTATATTTCTGTAATTATCTAGTGCGCCCTTAAGGCAATTAAACCATAAAATTAATCTTGGGCTGATGCTTTTACTCTGATCACGAATCTTAGAATACCCAGTGGGTAACAGGACAACCTCCCCGGCGGCCATTTGCTCTAGGTGCAGTTCACTTACTGACCTGAGAGACAAAGGGGGCGCTGGAGAGCTGTACCTGTGGAGTTACGTCCCATTGGTGACGTGGGAGGAAAGGGGTCGTCCTTCACATTTGGAAGCGGCGGTGGGATCAGAAGCTGTGATACCCGGGCTACCGTGTGGCGATCGGCTTCGTTCTTCATAATTGGTGGCAGCGGTGGGATCAGAGTATTAGTGTGCGTGGGACCCCTACTCCCAGACACTAAAGACTACCGGCGGTAACTTTCACTGCTGGGGTCTTAAGGTCAGCCCAGCACTAGACGGTCAGAGTGTAAATATAATAAGTTGTGTGCAAGGTCGGGGTTGTAGCTGTGTCAGTAACCAAAGGTTCCCAAGATGGCGGAAGGCACCAGGAGTAGGGCAAAGGGGGAGGCCAATGCTATGGTCTATGAGGGGTTCGGTACCGATGAGGGGGAGCTCAGCCAGGGCTCCCCAAGGAGCCCGACCCCCGTGCTCAGTCTCACAGTGGACTGTCCACCCCTGCCCGTCTCAGCCTGTCCAGATCAGAGGCCCTTTTCCAAGCGGCTATGGCACAGCTCGAGGCTGGTAATGACGCCGCCTATGACAGACTCCTGGTGGTGGCAGAGAAGGCTGCAGAGCGGGAGCAAGCAGCGGCAGAGAGAGCAGCGGAGCGTGAGCATACAGAACGCCGTGAAGCTGCGGAGCGCAGGCACCGGCTGGAGATGGCTCAGCACGGGCCCCCGCTGGGCGCTCCAGCCCCACCGGAGACAAAGGCTTCCAAGGTCCGGGCGGAGGACTTTCCCCTACTTGAAAAGGATGGAGACCTGGATTCCTTTCTGCTGACCTTTGAGAGGACCTGCCTCCAACATCATCTGGCCCTGGATCAGTGGGCAAGGTACCTGACCCCCTGTTGGAGGGGTAAGTCCCTGGAAGTTTTGAGGGACTTACCTGCCGGGGAGGAGCAGGACTACAACAGCATCAAGCTAGCCCTGATCCAGCACTACAACCTCACCCCGGAGTCGTACCGCAGGAAGTTCAGGAGCCTGCAGCGGGGTTCAAAGGACACCTGGACCGACCACATGCGGGCCCTGCTGAGAGCTGCGGAGCACTGGACCTCGGGTCTAGAGCTCACTACCCGCCAGGAGGTCCAGGAACTGTTCGTCACGGAGCAGTTCTTGTGGAACTGCCCAGAGGACCTCCAGCAGTTCCTCCGTGACCGGAAACCAGCCGCCCTGCCAGACGAGTATGCCAACAACAGGGCGCCGGAGCCGAAGAAGCCTGCCAGCAGCACCTGTAGAGGGGGTAAGCCCAATCCTGCCCCAGCCCCATATCCAGCCCCCAGAGTGCAAGGGGTGTACCCCCGGCTGCCCTCTCCAGGCCAGGAACAGAACCCAGACGTCATAATTGCAATCAGCCAGGACACTTTAAGGCTGCGTGTCCCCAGCGCCAGAAGGCCCCATCCCTGTCTCAGAAACTGTCCACTGTTTTGTGTGTGGGAGGGGGTGGTGGGAGGTCCCTGGACAATTACCAACCCGTCACCATCGGCTGCTCAGCGGTCATGGGACTGCGGGACACAGGCGCTGAACGAACCCTGGTACGTCCTGAGGTGGTGTCCCCTCAAGACTTGGTGCCTGGGAAAACCCTTTCCGTCTCCAGAATTGGAGGCGTTGAACCGGCGCTGCCCGTTGCCAAGGTGTATTTGGACTGGGGCGCCGGGAGGGGGATGCGGGAGGTGGGAGTAATGCCAAATATTCCTGCAAATGTGTTGCTTGGGACCGATTGGGGGCGGCTAGTGTCCCAGTATGTGGCCACTGAACCCCCAAGTTCGGCTCCCCAAGAATAGAAAATGAACTCGGCACTCAACTTTAGTATAGTGAGAATAAAGATTTTTATTCACAGTAGTAACACGAAACGTTTCGGTCCTATATCATGGACCTTCATCAGTCATTTTATGTATAAGTAGATTTTGTGCCTATGCCTGTATTCTCACTATACTAAAGTTGAGTGCCGAGTTCATTTTCTATTAGATACGGTTTGGGAACCTACTCTGGCACCTTCTTGGTTGTGCACACGGTTATTTTTTCACGGCTCCCCAAGAATGTCATGACTCTACTGTGAATGCTAATGTTACTGTATTGAATGTGCCTCCAACAGTGGAGGAGGGAGTGAAACCTGATGGTAAGCCATGCACTGACACTACACACACAGGGCTCACGGTGAGGACAGGTGAGGAGGCTGCACGGGAGAGCTCAGTGGTGGGGGAGGGGCTGCTATGGGCAGTGTAGGGCCCCTAAGTGAACTCAGCCTGCTGAGTCTAGGGCCCCTGCAGGAAGAGGAACAGGCCATGGGGGGAGGGGTTGTCCCAGGAGAGGAGCCATCAGGTAGGACCCCAGGGCAGGAGTTCCCCACATCCGGGATGTCAGCAGGTCAGGGAAGTCTGCCTGACCCAGCGACTTGGTCAGGGGACGAGGGAAAGCAGGCGCTACCCGTGGTCTCAGCGGTCGTGGCCGCTGTTACCAGGAGTGGGAGCGCCGAAGCCCAAGGGGCCTCGCGGAGGTCCGACGGTTTCCCCCTCTCCGACCAAGTGGCTGCCGAGTCAGACAGCGGCCAGGAGACAGATCCCGGGGAACTGACAGAGGACATGGCAGTTTCATCAATTCTTGCCACATCAAGTCAGGGATTTCAGGCAGCGTTGGAAGCTGACACTAGCCTGAAGACTCTCAAGGAGCAGGCGGCACAGCCTCCCCTGGAGTCCGACCGCGAGCGAATGGTCTGGGACCAGGGACGGCTGTATCGGGTAGCGGTCCAGCAGGGTTCACCCGGGGGCGTGGCCCAGGGATCGACAGTTAGTGGTACCCCATCCGTTCAGGGTGGAATTGTTGCGGATTGCACATGAGATTCCAATGGCCGGACACCTAGGGATCACTAAAACCAGGGCCAGGCTAGCTCAGCATTTCTACTGGCCTGGAATGAGGACCGAGGTGATAGCCTACTGCCGTTCGTGTGACACCTGTCAGAGGGTGGGGAAGGCGGGGCCGCGCCCCAAAGCCCCACTGGTAACTCTGCCCATCATCGAAGAGCTTTTCTCGAGGGTGGCTGTGGATCTCATTGGACCTTTGTCCACTCCCAGCCGCTTTGGGAAATGCTTCATACTAACGGTAGTGGACTATGCCACCCGGTACCCGGAGGCGGTAGTTTTGTCGTCCATTCGGGCCGACAAAGTGGCCACTGCCTTACTGGAGATTTTCTCCAGAGTGGGGTTTCCCAAGGAAATGCTCACCGACCGAGGGACCCAGTTCATGTCGCAGCTGATGGAGTCTCTCTGTAAGCAGGTACAGGTGCAACATCTGGTGGCCAACCCGTATCACCCACAGACCAATGGCTTGTGTGAGCAGTTCAATGGCACCTTAAAGCAGATGCTGAAGATGTTGGTCGACTCCCACGGGAGGGACTGGGAGGGGTATCTCCCACACCTGCTGTTTGTCTACCGGGAGGTCCCACAGGCCTCAAAGGGGTTCTTCCCCTTTGAGCTCCTGTACGGGCGACGTGTACGGGGGCCCCTTGCTCTGGTGAAGGAAGCATGGGAAGGGGATTTAGCCACCCCTGGAGTGTCAGTCATTGAGTATGTCGTGCGCTTCCGGGACCGAATGATGGCCTTGACATGGCTGGTGCATGACAATATGGCCCAAGCCCAGGCTGACCAGAAGCGGTGGTACGACCAGAATGCTTGTGAGCGGACCTACCAGGTGGGTCAAAAGGTGTGGGTACTGGTCCCCGTACCTCAAAACAAGCTTCAGGCGGCCTGGGAGGGTCCATACCTCGTGCACGAGCAGCTCAACGCCGTCACCTATCTGGTTACCCTGGACCACGCCCGTGGAAGGAGGAAGGCCTTCCATGTGAACATGATGAAGGCCCATCCTGAGCAGGAGGCTTATGCTCACCCAGTGTGCAACCTTCCAGAGGAAGGAGAGGCAGAAACCCTCCTGGATCTGCTCACCCAAGCCTTTATCACCCATTCGGACTGTACGAGTCCACTGTGATGCCCTTCGGCATGAAGAATGCCCCTGCCACTTTTCAGCGGATGGTCAACACACTGCTCGAGGGACTGGAAGGGTATGCGACCGCGTACCTGGATGACATTGCCATCTTCAGTCCCACCTGGGAGGATCACCTAGAGCACCTGGCGCAGGTGCTCGGGTGGATCCAGCGAGCAGGCTTGACCATTAAGCCGGAAAAATGCCAGCTGGGTATGAGTGAGGTCCACTACCTGGGACACCGGGTAGGTGGGGGAGCTCTGAAGCCAGAGCCCGGGAAGGTGGATGCCATCGCATCCTGGCCCACCCCCAGGACCAAGAAACAGGTGATGTCCTTCTTGGGTACTGCTGGGTACTATAGGAGGTTTGTTCCACACTATAGTGCCCTGGCCAAGCCCCTGACGGACCCCACCAAGAAAAGGCTGCCCGTCGCAGTCGACTGGACAGTCGCCTGCGAAACAGCTTTCCAGGCGCTCAAGACCGCCCTTTCTAGTTCTCCTGTACTACAGGCAGCCGACTTCACGCGGCCGTTCTTAGTGCAGACCGATGCCAGTGACTTCTGCCTCGGTGCTGTGCTCAGCCAGGTTGACACTACGGGCCATGAACACCCTGTTTTGTACCTGAGCCGGAAGCTCCTGCCGAGGGAAGTGGCCTATTCCACGATGGAGAAGGAATGTCTGGCAATTGTGTGGGCCCTGCAGCGTCTGCAGCCATACTTGTACGGACGCCAATTCACCGTGGAAACAGACCACAACCCCCTCAGCTGGTTACACACGGTCTCTGGAACGAATGGGAGGTTGCTACGCTGGAGCCTCGCTCTCCAACAGTACCACTTCACCATTCGCCACAAGAGGCAGGGACCATGGTAACGCTGATGGGTTGTCCCGGCAAGGAGAGGGTGCGGAAGGGCGCATGGGGGAACACAGGAATGTGATACCCCCTAGCGCCCTTAAAAGCAGGGAGGTGTAAGGAAAGGGACGTCGCCATCTTGTATAGGGCCTATACCAGCCTCCATTTTGTCGGTTCACAGAGCCACAGACCGCTAACTGCACAGGGCCTGTTAGCATATCCAATACGACCGGTTTTGATGTCCACTATGAATCAAAAGGGCTTTAGTATGCTAATTAGTTCAGGCCCGTGTCTGAATAAGATGGTCATTATTATGCTAAATAACTCAGACTGAAGCCAGTATTTCCTGCCCCATATGAATTGCAGGTCGGTTAATATGCGTGCTTCAAAGCAAAGGGGAGGGACCTAGCAGGTTTAAGAACTGGGAGCTATGGGCAGACTGGATCCATTTTTCACACAGAAGCCAAGAAGATGGTCTAAGAAGGACCAAGGGAACAGATTTTGCCAAGGGAGCAGCAGCATATGTTTTGGGAGACTGTCCAGCAACTAAAGACTGTTACCTGGGGATCGCAGAGCTCCCTGCCTCTCCATGTCCCTACAACCCGGTAATATTGATCTCTAGCTAATACCTTTAAGCCTTGTACATTATTGTGGTATTTTATTCTGACTGCAAATCCATTGTAATTACGTTGTATAGCTTACTGTATATTTCTGTAATTATCTAGTGCGCCCTTAAGGCAATTAAACCATAAAATTAATCTTGGGCTGATGCTTTTACTCTGATCACGAAGTTTAGAATACCCAGTGGGTAACAGGACAACCTCCCCGGCGGCCATTTGCTCTAGGTGCAGTTCCCTTACTGACCTGAGAGACAAAGGGGGCGCCGGAGAGCTGTACCTGTGGAGTTATGTCCCATTGGTGACGTGGGAGGAAAGGGGTCGTCCTTCACATTTGGAAGCGGCGGTGGGATCAGAAGCTGTGATACCCGGGTTACCGTGTGGCGGTCGGCTTAGTTCCTCACAATCATCAAAAAAGGCAAATTATTTCAGTTCTTCAATACAAAAAAGTGAAACTCATATATTACATAGTCATTGCAAACCGTGTGATCTATATCAAGTGTTTATTTCTGTTAATGTTGATGATTATGGCTTACAGTCAATGAAAACCCAAAAGTCATTATCTCTGTAAATTAGAATACTTTATAACACCAGCTTGAACAATTATTTTAAAATCCAAAATATTGGCCTACTGAAATGTATGTTCAGTAAATGCACTCAATACTTGGTCGGTGTGTTGTGAATGGGCTTGAAATGAGTTTCTGAGCAGAGGCTCCCTCTGGTGGTTACAAGTGGTACTGGACTGTCCAGTGAAGATTGTGAGGATTGGCAATCAGGTGTTACTGACTGGTCTTATATAAGGGAGTCGCCTTCCCATCAGGGTTGCCGGTGATCAATTGTTCTGGTCTCAATCCTTGATTCCTGTTTCCTTTGTAGCCTGCTTTGTCGTGTCTGCATCTCCTGCTAACAGATAAGACTTTTTCTTATTTTTGTTTTTGTGCTTGATTTTTGCATTTTGTCCTGCACTTCTGTGGGGGCCTTCAGGGTCCCCTCCGGGGGCTTTTGCCCTCTCAGTTTAGTTCAGCCACTGATGTTTGTACATTTGCTTTTTCCAGTTTTTTCAGTGGCTGCTGTTTTGATTTTGTTACACCAGAGAACTAATTTAGGTGGTAGAGGTCGTGTGATCTCAGGTGTTTTTGAAATTGGTAGAGTTGGTGCTTTTCAGGGTTTTTTGGGATTGCAGTAAGTGCCCTTCCTATCCTTTTCTATTTAGGTAGTTTGGGCCCCAACGTTTGCTCATACTATTTTCTGTCTGTGTCAGTATTTCTTCTTGTCTAACCGCCATTACATGTTTGGGGGCTTTCTATGTTCTTTGGGGATCTGCTCCGGGGTAGATAGCTTTCCTCTTTCTATCTTTAGGTGTAGTTAGTTTCTCAGGCTGTGACGAGGCGTCTAGGACCAACGTAGGAACGCTCCACGGCTGCCTCTAGTTGTGGTGGTTAGTCAGGGTACTGCAATCTCATAGATTCCAACTGCTCTGGTGTATTGCCTTTTTTACCTGCACTCCTCAGCTACCGAAACATAACAGTCGCGGCTCCTTTTGCATCAATTACTGCATCAATGTGGCGTGGCATGGAGGCGATCAGTCTTCACAATAGACCTCAAGCAGCTTGGATTGTGGCCTCCCCACTCTTCCTCCAGACTCTGGAACCTTGATTTCCAAGGTCTAGTGTGAACTTTCCACAATCAGTGATGGTTTGGGGAGCCATGTCATCTGCTGGTGTCTGTCCACTGTGTTTCATCAAGACCAAAGTCAGCGCAGCAGTCTACCAGGAAATTTTAGAGCATTTCATGCTTCCCCTGCCGACAAGCTTTTTGGTGATGCAAATTTCATTCTCCAGCAGGACTTGGCACCTGTCCACACTGCCAAAAGTACCAATACCTGGTTTAAAAACAAAAGTATTCACTGTGCTTGACTGGCCAGCAAACTCGCCTGACCTTAACCCCATAGAGAATCTATGGGGTATTGTCAAGATGAAGATGAGAGACACCAGACCCTACAATGCAGACGAGCTGAAGGCTGCTATCAAAGTAACTTGGGCTTCCATAACACCTCAGCAGTGCTACAGGCTGATTGCCTCCATGCCACGCCGCATTGATGCAGTAATTGATGCAAAAGGAGCCCCGAGCAAGTACTGAGTGCATTTACTGAACATACATGTCAGTAGGCCAACATTACGGATTTTAAAATAATTTTTCAGGCTGGTGTTATAAAGTATTTGTCATGTATAGTGTACAGTTCCTATAGCGTCTTGTGCTTGGGTGCGAGGAAAACACAGGAGACATAGGTTGAAATGAAATGACTTGTATTACTTCATACAAGCATGCTGAAAAGTTCACACAGTTTGCAGGAACAGCGACAGGAGACACAGCAGGCCAGAGTAACTTCAAGCACTACAATAAATCTCCAAAGCAGGTTCAGGATCTCTTCTCTGTACCGTAATTCCTCTGCAAACATGGATTCACCAAACAGCAGGTTTCCAGGGTCCAAAAGTGTTCCAAGGTTCCTCAGTAGGGAATAGCTGGAGTACAAGTCCAAGGCTTCCAGGAGTCAGGTCACAGACTGACTGAGGCTTGTTTCAGGAGCACTGATTGTTCAGCTGAGGCTGCTTAAGAAGCAAGAGGGAAGAATCAGGGCGGGAACATGAAAACTGGAAACTCCATATTAACTGAGGGCAAGAGCTGCAGAAAGACAGAAAGCAAAATGGCCGACGGAAAACTGAGTTTCAAGGAACATGTCAACAGAGACAAAGAACCTTACATTACTCCCCCTTAGGGACAACCTCCGGATGACCTCAGACCAGGCTTGTCAGGGTACCTCTGATGAAACTGGCGGAGCAGGCGAGGAGCATTTACATTATTGACTGGTTCCCATGAGTTGTCCTCCACTGGGTAGCCCTGCCATTTAATCAAATATTGCAACTGATTTCTGTACAACCTGGAATCTAGAATCCTTTCCACCATAAATTCTTCCTGACCATCGACCAGCACTGGGTCAGGGCAAGGAGAAGAACGTCCAGGAAACGTATTGGGTGTTGCAGCCTTTAGTAGGGATACATGAAAGACAGGGTGGATTCTCATAGTTCTGGGCAGTTGAAGACGACAAGCAACAGAAACTTATAATCTTATTGATCTTATAAGGTCCAATGTAACTTATGTCCCAATTTAGACGATGGAATCTTTAATTTAAGATTTCTGGTTGACAGCCAGACCAAATCTCCTACCTTGAAAGCTGGTGCAGGTTTACGAAATTTATCTGCTGCTTTCTTGTACCTTTCCTGAGCCAATTCTAGATTTTCCTTTAGAAGATCCATATTCTTTTGTAAAGAAGTGATTCTTTCAGCCACTGCCGGCAAGGGCGTATCTATGGGAAATCGAGGAAGAATGTTAGGATGATAACCTAGATTGGAGTAAAAAGGAGACTGCTTAGTGGAGGCGCTCTGAGAGTTGTTATAAGAGAACTCAGCCAGTGGAAGTAGATCCACCCAATCATCCTGTAGGTGGCAGATAAAACAGCGGAGATACTGCTCCAGGGTCTGATTGGTTCGTTCTGTCTGTCCATTAGTCTGGGGATGAAAAGCAGAAGAAAGGTTTACTTTAATGTCCAATGCTGCACAGAAATTTTGCCAAAACCTTGAAGTGAATTGCACCCCTCGATCCGAAATGACCTCATCCGGTACTCCATGTAAGCGAAACACATTCTTAATCATCAAGTCTGATGTCTGTTTTGCAGTGGGTAAGCCGACACAAGGGATAAATGAGCTGCCTTTGTTAGACGGTCAACCACCACTAGAATGGTGTTCTTCCCTTGAGAGGTTAGTAACTCCACAATGAAGTCCATAGAAATGGATCCCCACGGGCGGGACGGGGTGGGAAGAGGTTGCAACAGACCAGTTGGTGAGGAGCGAGGTGTTTTGCATCTTGCACAGACTTCACATGAAGTGACATAGTTTAAGACATCTTTCCTGTAAGTGGGCCACCAAAAGAAACGAGAAAGAAATTCTTGTGTCTTTAGAATTCCCTATGCCCGGCTATCTTGGAATCGTGGATGAGTTGCAATACTCTCAATCTGACTGTTTCAGGTATATACAGACGTTGTCCCTGAATCCACACACCATTCTTAAAGACAAGACTTACGTCCCTTGGGGTTGAGCCAACAAAGAATCCGCATGGTATGCTTCCTTGATGTCCTTAAGTAGGTCTTGATTATGAATCACTCCCAGGAATCTAGAGTCAGGAAGAATAGTCTTAGGAGGAGTAAGTGGACGTGTCTCTGCTGAATGAATCCTAGAGAGTGCATCAGCTTTCCATTGCGCGATCTGGTCTATAAGAAATGACAAAATTAAATTGGTTTAGGAAAGATTCCAGCGAGCCTGACGAGGATCAGGCAACTTAGCGACCTGATAAATTCAAGGTTTACGATGGTCTGTCAGGACGACTATTTGCTGTGCAGCTCCCTGGAGAAGGTGTCTCCATTCCTTGAAGGCGGCAATAATGGCCAAAAAATTCTCTATTGCCCACATCGTAGTTCCCCTCAGCCGAAGACAACTGCTGGGAAAAGAAGGCACAGGGATGCAAGACATTCTTCTCACCTGTTCTCTGAGAGATTATAGCTCCACGGCACAGTCTGAAGCAACCCCTCTATTATGAAGGCAAGCTCGGGGTTGGGATGTTACTAAGATAGTGCGGTGGTAAATTTATCCTTTTAAACAGGAAATGCTTCCTGAGCTTCGGGGTCCAGGAGAACCTAGACTGTTTCCGGGGTAAGTTGGGTGATAGGTGACCTACTCAGAAAAAATTCTTAATGAAACGTCTAAGAGTTGGCAAACCGATGAAACGCTGCACCTCCTTCACATTTCTAGGAATTGGCCAATCCTTGATGGCTTGGGTTTGTTCCATCCATACTAATCCCTTGCGTAGATAGTACATACCCCAGAAATTGAATTTGGTCCTATGGAATTCACATTTTTCAAGTTTGATGTAGAGATGGTTTTGTCTTAGGCATTCTAAGACCATTCTCACATGTCCATGATTGTTCCTCTGTGGAGTTAGGAAAAAAATTAGAATATCATCCAGATAAATCACACAAATGTATCTAGGAGATCCCTGAAGATATCATTCACGAAGTGTTGGAAAGTGGCTGGGGCGTACTCAGACCAAAAGGCATAACTAGATATTCAAAGTGTCATAACGTGACCTGAAAGCAGTCTTCATTCACCCCAGGTCTAATACGGACCAAGTTATAGGCCCCAGGAGATCCAGTTTAGAGAAAATTTTGGCATTGCCGCACTCTCTCCAACAATTCAGGGATTAAAAGGCAATGGATAACGGTTTCTAATAGTAACCTTATTGAGTTCCCTATAGTCTATGCAGGGTCTCAGAGATCATCTTTCTTCTTCAACAAAGAAGATGGGTGCACCTGCGGGAGTATGAAGAGGGGCGTATGAAGCCCTGGCTAAATTTTCGTCTATATATCCTTCAAAGCTTTTAGCTCGGGCCCCGATAGGGGGTAGATCTTACCAAAAGGTATCTCGGCTCCAGGCAATAATTCAATTGGACAATCATATGGACGGTGAGGAGGAAGCTGTCAGCGTTCTTCTTGTCACATAAATCCACATAGTCCTGGTATACAGCTGGTAGTTCAGGGACTGACATGGTTCCTTTAGGAACAAGAAGCAAACTGAAAATCCTTGATCATCTGTTTCTCCGGAAAGTGTAATTCCTGGTCTCCCAGTTAATCGTTAGGATTCTGTGCCTGCAGCCATGGTAGCCCTAGAATAATGGGAAGTGGGGGAGAAGAGATAAGCATTAAAAGACATTTTCTCCTGATATCTTTACCCATAAGGACCCTCAAAGGCTCTGTTTTCTTGATCCATGGTCAGAAGTCAGTTAGAGAGCCATCCACAGTCTCCATCTGTACTGGAGTAGCCTTTTCACTGAACGTATCCCCTGTTTCAGAGCAAAGGAGATATCCATAAAATTTCCACTTGCTCCTGAGTCGATCATAGCAGAGCTAGACACCAGCTGAGTCAACCCAGAGTTTTGATGGAAAGGAAGCAATGAGAATTGTTTCTTTTACAACTCAGCTGGGACACCGCTGAGCAAACTTGAAAAATTGCAGCGTTTATACCGTCATCGTCCCCAGAACTAACAGAGTTTAAGTCCGAGAAATCAAGATCTCTTGCAGCAGATCTCTCTGGAGCCTGAGGCTCGGACATGACAGAGCTCCTCTCGCAACACTCAAGTGAATGACTGCTGCAGTAGTCTTACGAGAACGGCTGGGGCAGTTTATATGAAGTTGCCCTGACTTACCACAGTAGAAACATAGATTTTCCTTTATACGTGTTCTTTGCGTGCATCACTAACCGTCTTTGTAAAGAGTCCACCTGCATGGGTTCAGGTTCTGGTTCCCTTGTGATCCTACTCAAAGGTTCCTTAGCTGAGGAGGGAGGTAGTAAAAGGTTAGTGCGATTATTTTCGAACCATCTCTCTTGTCTGCGTTCAGTCAGACGAGCTTCATACGGATAAATAGTTAATAAAGTCACCTAACGAGTGGGAGGGTCGGACGAGCAAGTTCATCTTATTCAGTGGAGACAACCCTTTCCGAAAATAGATTTTTTAGCGGAAGTGTCCCAAGTGGTATCAAGAGCCCATCTCCTGAAATCCAGGGCATATTCGGCTACTGAAGCCTTACCGTTGGCGCAAAGTTAACATGGCTGCTTCAGCTGTTGCACCTCGATTGGGGTCATCAAACACCTGCCCCATGGCTGAAATAAAAGCATCAAGGTTGATTCAAACAATCATCCTCAGTCTCAATCAGAGGGTTTGCCCACTCAAAGCCTTATTGGTAAGCAACATGATTATAGTAAGCACTTTGGATCGTTCAGTGGGAAAATTGTGAAGCATGTGCAGAGAAAAATAAATTGCATTGATTAATAAATCCCCTGAATTTCTCACGTTCACCGCCAAAACGAAAAGGAGGTAATTTGGGGATCCCAGACTTGGGGTTATGGAAGGGCCTGGGCTCGTTCCTCTGAGCCTCAATCCTGGCTCGCAATTCCTGGGTAGTCTGTCCAAACACTTGCAAATTATGTTAGTGAGGTCCTGTGGCTTGCAAAACGGGTTTTTTAAATTCTGTACATCTGAAAGGATTTATCCAGTCACTCCGCAAAGTTCCTTTATGCGGGCCTCCACTTCCCAGATCTTTTAAGGCAGAAGTGCTGGAAGGAGAAGGAGGAAAGGAAAAAAACAAAAAAAACAATTGTGTTTACTGTGGTAAAAACTCCAGAGTAAAATTTTAAGGGAATGCGCTCACTGGAATGGTTGTGAGAAGTCACAACCCTGTCATCACATAAGGTATAAACGGACATCTGATATCCACAGTCAAGCAGACACGGCTTTCCCGACCGCAGACAATAAACATTGGCTCCTGAATCTTGTCATGTATAGTGTACAGTTCCTATTGCGTCTTGTGCTTGGGTGCGAGGAAAACAACAGGAGACATAGGTTGAAATGAAATGGACTTGTATTACTTCATACAGCTGCTGAAAAGTTCACACAGTTTGAAAGGAACAGCGACGGAGACACAGCAGGCCAGAGTAACTCAAGCACTACAATAAATCTCCAAGCAGGTTCAGGATCTCTTCTCTGTACCGTTAATTCCTCTGCAAACATGGATTCACCAAACAGCAGGTTTCCAGGGTCCAAAAGTGTTCCAAGGTTCCTCAGTAGGGAATAGCTGGAGTACAAGTCCAAGGCTTCCAGGGTCAGGTCACAGACTGACTGAGCTTGTTTCAGGAGCACTGATTGTTCAGCTGAGGCTGCTTAAGAAGCAAGAGGGAAGAAGCAGGGCGGGGAACATGAAAACTGGGAAACTCCTATTAACGAGG
>JARQOD010009129.1:0-32678 GCA_033576555.1 Oophaga sylvatica | reverse complement strand
CAAACACACATTTCTCCAACTTTGCGTAAAGGAATTTGCCCGTAGGAGGTCGAAGACCCTGCCAAATCCCTCCGGTGGGAGCCCAATACTGGAGAGAAGATGAGTATATCATCCAGATAGACTACGACCGAGGTGGAGAGCATATCCCGGAAGATGTCATTGACAAAGTTGGAAAACGGCTGGAGCATTACAGAGCCCAAAGGGCATCACCAGATATTCGTAATGCCCATCCCTGTATTAAAAGCCGTCTTCCATTCGTCCCCCTCACGGTTGCGAATCAGGTTATAAGCACCGCGCAGATCTAGTTTAGTGAATACCCTTGCTCCCCGAACCCTATCAAATAGCTCAGAGATCAGGGGAAAAACGGGTACTTTTTTTTTAAAACGGTGATGGCGTTAAGCCCCCTGTAATTCAATACACGGACGCAATTCTCCGTTTTTTCTTCTGCACGAAAAAAAAATCCCGCCCCTCCCGGGTGACACCGACTTCCTAATAAAACCCTCTTCCCAGGTTCTCCTGAATATATTGCGACATGGCCTCTGTCTCAGGAAGAGAGAGGGGATAGACCCTTTCCCCGAGGAGTTCTGCGCCAGGCAAGAGGTCGATAGGACAGTCATAGGGCGATGAGGCGGAAGATCTCCGCAGCCTTCTTGGAGAACACGTCTGCATATGACCAGTAGTGCTTGGGAAGGGAGTAAGATCTGCGGGTAACTCAGAAAGTGGTAACCTGAACGCAACTTCTGACACATCTGCCTGTACATGCATCACTCCAACCCAGTATCCTACCCGAAGTCCACTCTAATTGGGGAGTGGAAACGGAGCCAAGGTATACCTAGTAGGATCTCGTCTATTCCTCGGGAAGGACGAGTAGGGAAATAAATTCCTGATGGAAGGAGATACAGACAATGCAAGTGGGACAGTCTGGTGTGTAATTTGTGAGGGCAATGACGACCCATTCACTACCCAACAGACACTGATTTGTCAAGCGCCACCAGAGGTATTGCATGACGGCGAGCAAAGCTAGAGGACATGAAAATTCCCCTCTGCACCTGAGTCCACGCACAGGTCGCGGTGAAATGGAAAGTACCAACAGTGATTGTCCTTTAAATGTTATCTTGGAGGAAAATGCCGCGTCTCTAGTGAACCTCCTCCCAGGGCCACTAGACGCGATCGCTTCCCCGATCGCTGTGGACATCTGTTGGCATAGTGTCCTGTCTGCTGACAATGGTTACAAACCACGGATACTCGGACGGACCGAGACTTAGGTCCTGCATGAGGAAACTTCTGTGGCCTTTTGAGGTCGTACGCCAGATCGGGGAATTCGAGAGGTTTGGCAAAGGTAGGAGCCAACCGAAACCTCTGCCTACACTGGGCCCGCTCCAACCTCCGCTCGTGAAAACGGAGGTCAATGCGGGTAGATATGGAGATAAGCTTCTCCATGTGGCGGGAATCTCCCTGGTAGCCAAAACGTCTTTAACATGGTCAGCCAGTCCCCCGCCAGTAGATAGGAATAAGAACTTTAACAGACCAATCTAGCTCAGCAGCCAGAGTCCGAAACTGGACGGAAAACTGACTGGCCAAAGACAACCCTGTGTCAATGCCCGCAGTTTGTAGCGCCGTATCGTGGGTGACCTGGGGTCCTAAAAGACCTTTTTAAGAGCCTCCAAGAAACGAGGAGCACTCTGCACCACACGATCATGCGCTCCCACAGCGGCGTTGCCCCACTCCAACGCTCTGCCCGAGAGTAGAGAAAGTACAAAACCCCTTGTGCCCGATCCTGGGAAAACGTGCAGCCAGAAGCTCGAATGTATAGAGCAATGACTCACGAAAACCCCGACATTGCTTGCTATCACCGCAAAATTGTCAGGAAGCGGGGGGGGGATAATGTAGGGGCAAGGGTGCAGAGGACAAACTGGCTGCAGCCACGCTAGCAGCCTGAACAGCGACTGCGGTAACATCCACAGCTGAGGTTGTGCTCTCAAGAGCCTCCAACCTACCCTTCAGCTGCTGGATGTACTGCAATAGACGCTGTTCGTTCCCCATTTTACTAGCCAGACCCTGGCGCTAATATTATGTTAGGGTCTGCGGAACGCACCAAATATATAAAGTGGAGAGGTGCGTTCGCAGCCCGGGTCCACCGTGCAAGCAAAGCCTGCTGCTAGTAAAAATGACGAAAGTAGCGAACTCTGTTTATCCCGCAGAGTCGCTAAAAAAACGCCGTAGCGCGTTGTGGCAGTAAGTGCAGACTCTGTTAATTCACAGAGCCCGCTAACGGGATGCCACAGTGCTATATGGCGATATGTGCGAACTCACTTAGCTTTAGTGAGCCGCAAAGTAAAACGCTAGGGCGCTGTCTAGCGTCGAGAGCGAACCCTGTTACGTCACAGAGTCGCTGAGAACAAACACCGTGTCCAGTCAGGCTCTCAGGCACACGGTTAATTGCTAGCGAGCATAAAACGTGGTCATGCGCTAATGTCCTCACGGGAGTCACCCGCAATCTATGGCGTCTGAACGCCAGACCCTGAATAGGGCAATCAAACTCCTCACCGGTTATGCCGGTAATCTAGGCATCTAGGACACCGACCCTGACCAGCTAGCACACTAAACTCCTCACCGAATTAAGTCGGTATTCTAGTGGCTTATTTCAGCCGGGTCCCTAACCACACACACGCATGACCACACTGGCGCATAGCATACAATGGTTGATATAGCGCATGGCGGCCCAGCCATGCTACCCTTTTATAGCAACAGCCACAGGACCTTCCAGGAACAAGGACCAATGAGAACCTGTTCAGAAACTAGTAGTAACAGGGCCTTCCTGGCGGGCCAATAGGAGCTGCTGCAGTAACCTGAGCATGTGACCCCTGATCTCCAATGAGAGATCTCACTCTGGGCCCACGCTCAGCAGGGAAAAAGCAGGACTTTATCCCAAAGACGTCTGCTCCAGAACTGGCAATTAATAGCAGATCCAGGAAAGGCAGCAGCAAGTCACTGCCCAGTAGTGGAGTGGGCAAGACGCTTGGAACGACGTCTCTGCTGAGCAGGCTCCACTGCGGCCGGAGATGAATGGGAGACGCAGCGGCACCCGGTTCGAGACTCCCCTTGTGCAGGAGCGGGAACTCGAACCCTAACATTACCCCCCCCTCCTAGGGCCCCCCTTCTCTGGGCCTCGCTGCGTTCAAAGGCAGCGATGAGCTGCGGAGGCGTGAACATGCTCGCAGGCTCCCAAGACCTATCCTCAGGGCCCCTAGCCCCTCCAATCCACAAATAAAACTTTTTGCCCCGTACCACCTTACACCCCACGATGGCGTTCACCTCATGGTCATCCGCAGATGAACCCGATGTCCCGACAGATGACTCAGAAAACCGGGACATGAGCACGGGTTTCAGGAGGGACACGTGAAAGGTGTCGGAGATACCCAGGCGTGGTGGAAGAGCTAAACGGTAACCACAGGATTAACCTGCTCGAGGACCTTGAAAGGACCCAGGTAGCGGGGTGCCAACTTAGTGGACTCAACTCGCAGCCTGATGTTACGGGCGGAGAGCCACACCAAATCCCCAGGAGCAAATGTAGGAGGCGGGGCGCCGATGGGCATCGGCCGAAGACCTCATCCTCTCTTTGGAGGCCTGAATGGCATCCTGCGTGCGGTACCCAAATGTCCCGTGCCTCCACAGCCCAGTCTGCCACCCTGGAATCGGCGGAAGACACGGCATAGGCACTGGTACCCGCGGATGCTGACCGTAGTTCAGGAGGAATGGGGTCTGTCCGGGGGAATCAGCCACAGCATTGTTTAATGCAAACTCAGCCCATGGTAGCAAGGGTGCCCAGTCATCCTGCCTGGCTGAGACAAAATGTCGTAGATAGGTGACCAAGGTCTGGTTGGCCCTCTCTACCAACCCATTCGTCCTCAGGATGGTACGCTGAAAGAGATTAACTCAATACTGAGTAGACGACAAAGCTCTCTCCAGAACCGAGACGCAAACTGGGGACCTCGGTCCACTGACAATCTTGTCCGGCATGCCGTGTAAACGGAAGATGTGCCTAACAAACAACGCGCCAGAGCCCGTGCAGAAGGTAACCGTGGTAGTGGCACCAGATGCACCATTTTAGAGAAATGGTCGTGATTACCCAAAGATGGTGCAACCCGAGACTTGGCAAGCCCACCACAAAGTCCATCCCAACCATCTCCCAGGGCCTGTCTGCCACCGCAAAGGGTAAAGTAACCCAGCTGGCCGTTGTCGTGGAGACTTATTTTTGGCGCAGGAACACACGCCCGAACATAGTCCCCAACATCACGGACCATATGCGGCCACCAATATGTCCTCGCCAGCAATTCAGATGTCCTCTTAGCCCAAAGTGTCCACCCCCTGGGCAATGTGCCCAAGAGAGTACCTCCGGTCGCAAATTAGTAGGCACAAAAATCTTGCCCGGGGGCACAGACCCCTAGCGAAACCGGGGCCACTGTTCTCAGGCTCTCTGTGGGGACGATAAGCCGAGGCTCCTCTACCTCCTCCTCCGAGACACCACAGAGCGAGAGAGAGCGTCGGCACGAATGTTCTTCTCTCCCGAGAGGAAAGCAGTGTGAAATGAAACCGGGAGAAGAACAAGGACCATCTGGCTTGGCGAGAATTAAAACCGCTGGGCTGTCTGAAGATATACCAGGTTTTTGTGATCCGTGAAAACTTGGAGGGAAAGCGAGCTCCCTCCAACAGATGTCTCCACTCCGAGAAGGCCAACTTCATTGCTAGCAACTCCTGTCCCCGATGGAATAATTCCTCTCTGCTGGTGTGAAGGTCTTAGAGAAAAAGAAGCATGGATGCTTCCGACCTTGAGCATCCTTTGGAAGAGGACTGCTCCAGCACCAACGGACGAGGCATCCACCTCCAATATAAATGGCTTATCAACATCGGGCGATGTAGGATGGGAGCTCTAGCGAAATGAGACTTAATAGACGTGAAGGCCTTGGAGACCTCTTCAGACCACAATTTGGGATTAGCTCCCTTTTTGGTAAGGGCAACCACGGGAGCTACCAAAGTTGAGAAGTGGGGAATGAACTGACGGTAGTAATTAATGAACCCCATAAAGCGCTGCACCGCCTTTAGAGAGTGGGGTTCTTGCCAGTCCATCACCGCCTGTAGTTTGGCAGGATCCATAGCCAATCCCTGGCGGAGATGATATAGCCCAGGAAAGGTAAGGACTCCTGCTCAAACACACATTTTCTCCAACTTTGCGTAAAGGGAATTTGCCCGTAGGAGGTCGAAGACCCTGCCAACATCCCTCCGGTGGGAGTCAATATCTGGAGAGAAGATGAGTATATCATCCAGATAGACTACGACCGAGGTGGAGAGCATATCCCGGAAGATGTCATTGACAAAGTCTGGAAAACGGCTGGAGCATTACAGAGCCCAAAGGGCATCACCAGATATTCGTAATGCCCATCCCTGGTATTAAAAGCCGTCTTCCATTCGTCCCCCTCACGGATGCGAATCAGGTTATAAGCACCGCGCAGATCTAGTTTAGTGAATACCCTTGCTCCCCGAAGCCTATCAAATAGCTCAGAGATCAGGGGCAACGGGTACTTGTTTTTAACGGTGATGGCGTTAAGACCCCGTAATCAATACACGGACGCAATTCTCCGTTTTTCTCTGCACGAAGAAAAATCCCGCCCCTGCCGGTGACACCGACTTCCTAATAAACCCTCTTGCCAGGTTCTCCTGAATATATTGCGACATGGCCTCTGTCTCAGGAAGAGAGAGGGGATAGACCCTTCCCCGAGGAGGTTCTGCGCCAGGCAAGAGGTCGATAGGACAGTCATAGGGGCGAGATGAGCGGAAGAGTCTCCGCAGCCTTCTTGGAAGAACACTCTGCATATGACCAGTAGTGCTTGGGAAGTGGAGTAAGATCTGCGGGTAACTCAGTAGTGGTAACCTGAACGCAACTTCTGACACATCTGCCTGTACATGCATCACTCCAACCCAGTATCCTACCCGAAGTCCACTCTATATGTGGGAGTGGAAACGGAGCCAAGGTATACCTAGTAGGATCTCGTCTATTCCCTCGGAAGGACGAGTAGGGAAATAAATTCCTGATGGGAAGGAGATACAGACAATGCAAGTGGGACAGTCTGGTGTGTAATTTGTGAGGGCAATGACGACCCATTCACTACCCGAACAGTCACTGATTTGTCAAGCGCCACCATAGGTATTGCATGACGGCGAGCAAAGCTAGGGACATGAAATTCCCCTCTGCTCCTGAGTCCACGCACAGGTCGGCGGTGAGAATGGAAGTACCAACAGTGATTGTCCCTTTAAATGTTATCTTGGAGGAAAATGCCGCTGTCTCTAGTGAACCTCCTCCCAGGGCCACTAGACGCGATCGCTTCCCCGATCGCTGTGGACATCTGTTGGCATAGTGTCCTGTCTGCTGACAATGGTTACAAACCACGGATACTCGACGGACCGAGACTTAGGTCCTGCATGAGGAACTTCTGTGGCCTTTTGAGGTTCGGACGCCAGATCGGGGGAATTCGAGAGGTTTGGCAAAGGTAGGAGCCAACCGAAACCTCTGCCTACACTGGGCCCGCTCCAACCTCCGCTCGTGAAAACGGAGGTCAATGCGGGTAGATATGGAGATAAGCTCTCCAGTGTGGCGGAAATCTCCCTGGAGCCAAAGCGTCTTTAACATGGTCAGCCAGTCCCCGCCAGTAGATAGGAATAAGAACTTTATCAGACCAATCTAGCTCAGCAGCCAGAGTCCGAAACTGGACGGAAAACTGACTGGCCAAAGACGAACCCTGTGTCAATGCCAGCAGTTGTAGCGCCGTATCGTGGGTGACCTGGGGTCCTAAAAAGACCTTTTTAAGAGCCTCCAAGAAACGAGGAGCACTCTGCACCACACGATCATCGCGCTACCCACAGCGGCGTTGCCCACTCCAACGCTCTGCCCGAGAGTAGAGAAAGTACAAAACCCACTTGTGCCCGATCCGTGGGAAAACGTGCAGCCAGAAGCTCGAGATGTATAGAGCACTGACTCACGAATCCCCGACATTGCTTGCTATCACCGGCAAACTTGTCAGGAAGCGGGAGGGGGATAATGTAGGGGCAGAGGTGGCAGAGGACAAACTGGCTGCAGCCACGCTAGCAGCCTGAACAGCGACTGCGGTAACATCCACAAGCTGAGGTTGTGCTCTCAAGAGCCTCCAACCTACCCTTCAGCTGCTGGATGTACTGCAATAGACGCTGTTCGTCCGCCATTTTACTAGCCAGACCCTGGCGCTAATATTATGTTAGGGTCTGCGGAACGCACCAAATATATAAAGTGGAGAGGTGCGTTCGCAGCCCGGGGTCCACCGTGCAAGCAAAGCCTGCTGCTAGTAAGATGACGAAAGTAGCGAACTCTGTTATCCCGCAGAGTCGCTAAAATAAACGCCGTAGCGCGTTGTGGCAGTAAGTGCAGACTCTGTTAATTCACAGAGCCGCTAACGGGATGCCACAGTGCTATATGGCGATATGTGCGAACTCACTTAGCTTTAGTGAGCCGCAAAGTAAAATGCTAGGGCGCTGTCTAGCGTCGAGAGCGAACCCTGTTACGTCACAGAGTCGCTGAGAACAAACACCGTGTCCAGTCAGGCTCTCAGGCACACGGTTAATTGCTAGCGAGCATAATACGTGGTCATGCGCTAATGTCCTCACGGGAGTCACCCGCAATCTATGGCGTCTGAACGCCAGACCCGAATACGGCAATCAAACTCCTCACCGGTTATGCCGGTAATCTAGGGCATCTAGGACACCGACCCTGACCAGCTAGCACACTAAACTCCTCACGATTAAGTCGGTATTCTAGTGGCTTATTTCAGCCGGGTCCCTAACCACACACACGCATGACCACACTGGCGCATAGCATACAATGGTTGATATTAGCGCATGGCGGCCCAGCCATGCTACCCTTTTATAGCAACAGCCACAGGACCTTCCAGGAACAAGGACCAATGAGAACCTGTTCAGAAGACTAGTAGTAACAGGGCCTTCCTGGCGGGCCAATAGGAGCTGCTGCAGTACCTGAGCATGTGACCCCTGATCTCCAATGAGAGATCTCACTCTGGCACGCTCAGCAGGGAAAATGCAGGACTTTATCCCAAAGACGTCTGCTCCAGAACTGGCTATAATAGCAATCCAGGAAAGGCAGCAGCAAGTCACTGCCCAGTAGTGGAGTGGGCAAGACGCTTGGAACGACGTCTCTGCTGAGCAGGCTCCACTGCGGCCGGAGATGAATGGGAGACCGCAGCGGCACCGGTTCGAGACTCCCCTTGTGCAGGAGCGGGAACTCGAACCCTAACACAGAAGGCAGCGAGCTGAATCATGGGAGTCCAGACAAGTAATACAATGGTGGGCGATCTGGCGATGGTCTGGCGACGGTGTTGACCCGAACAACAGTATCAGGAGCTTTTTATACATGGTTTAGACAAAAGGAAACTACATACTACAGAAAAGGACATATACATGATAACCTCATACTACAGACAAAAACATGTATTTTAGAACAAAGCATACAATGACACAACATGACAACATTAATGGGTTTTTCCTATTAATCTCCATGTACCTTTTAACTAATGTCATTACTTACATAACTGCTTTTAGCCTACTCACATAACTCTTCATAAACTGACAGTCCTTGGTTCTAGTTTCTATCTTAATTCAACAAATATACAGTGCTTCTCACAAAATTAGAATTCATTAAAAAGTTAATTTATTTCAGTTCTTCAATACAAAAAGTGAAACTCATATATTATATAGAGTCATTACAAACAGAGTAGTATACAGGTGTGCTCAAAAGTTTACATACTCAGGCAGATTTTTTGCTTTCTTGGCCTTTTTTTTCAGAGAATATGAATGGTAACACCAAAACTTTTTCTCCACTCATGGTTAGTGGTTGGGTGAAGCCATTTATTGTCAAACTACTGTGTTTTCTCTTTTTAAATCATAATGACAACCTAAAACATTCAAATGACCCTGATCAAAAGTTCACATACCCAATTTCTTAATATTGTGTATTGCCCCCTCTAACATCAATGTGTCACGCTGTATAGCAGATATATATATGTGATGTCAGTAATCTATATCAAAAGGGCAACATACTATATAACATGCGCATAGATATATGATAACATAGATTTACCTGACAGAATGTCCAGTGGTCAAAACGGAATCCGTTATACGCTGTCTCCGGCTAGAGGGTGACCGGGGTCTAAGCTGACCCTAAACTGGGTCCTAACTAATCCCTCAACCTGGAGGTACTGTTAAAGGTACAGAGGTCCAGGCCACCAGCGTAAACCCTGTCTCCTATCAATCCCTGCCAACTGTATTCTAGTCCTAAGAAGGACCCTGAATACCACCAAAGGGAATGAACAGGTAACGGTTAATGAACAGAAAGACATACAAGAAAGACAAGAAATAAAGTAAATAAAGTCTTACATACAACACTCACACACAGTATGAACACCTAAGGTCTCAGAGATAAACTATAAGCTATAAGAGTAAAACAACTAAGGAGCTCTTAGCTTAAGTATTCTCAGAACCGCTTCAGTCTGCTAGACTACATGAATGCTTTCACCGGCGTCTAACACCCAGACTGGCAGGAATATAAAGGAAACTAATTAGAACATAATCAAAAGCAGCCGGGCGAGGCTGGACCTAGTCTTAGCAAAGAGCTAGGTAAAATTAACTCTCTCATTACCAAACACAAAGAAACAGCAGCTCAGCTGTGAGAAGTCAGAATGTGCAATCGCGACGATCTTCGTGGCGATGCACCCATGACAGTACCCCCCCTTCTACGAGGGGCCTCCGGACCCTCATGACCAGGTCTGTCCAGGTAAGTTGTGTGAAAGGTCCGAACCAATCGATCTGCGTTAGCATCAGACGCAGGGACCCACGTCCTCTCCTCAGGACCATACCCCCTCCAAAAAACTAAGTACTGAGGGGATCGGCGACTGAGACGTGAGTCAATGATTTTCGACCCATGAAATTCCACGTTATCATTGACTACCACTGAAGGAGGAGGTAGAGGTGACGGTATGACTGGTGCCACATACTTTTTAAGTAATGACTTGTGAAACACATTATGATTTTTAAACGTAGGAGGGAGGTCCAGACGAAATGCCACAGGATTAATTATGGAACTGATCCTGTACGGCCCAATGAATCTGGGACCCAACCTCCAGGAGGGAACTTTAAGTTTTATATACCTGGTAGACAACCACACCAGATCGTTCACCTTCAGATCTCGACCAGAAACTCTCCCCCTATCAGCCATCCGTTTGTAATGGTTCTCCGTAACCTTCAGTCTTAACCGATCTGGAACTATCAGTCTCCCTGGAAGTCCCACAGGGGCGTCCCCCTGAACCCCCAATACCTCCCCTCAAGCTCAGAGCATACAGCTGACACTACAACTCCCTCCTGAGGAATAGGAACCGGATCATCCATCCTCCCGGTCCCTGGGAAAGTACGAGATAAGGCATCAGGAAGCAACTTTATTGAGCAGTCATATGCGCGATGAGGAGGTAACTCTTTACACCCCTCCTCTGAGAACATCTCCCCAAAGTCCTCCAGAAAAGGAGGCAAAGTCCTAGGCACAACCGCACCGATGACCGTGCTCATGCAGTTATTCTTGCAAAATTCACCCCACTGGCTTATCTTTCTGGATTGCCAATCAATCACTGGGTTATGTTTAGCCAACCAAGGAAGTCCCAACACAATAGGAGTAGGTAGACCCTCCAACACATAACAAGACAATTGCTCTTTATGTATTGCCCCTACTCGAAGATCTATGTTATGAACAGCTTGTACCAAGCTACCTTGACCAAGAGGTCTAGAATCAATAGAGAGTATAGGGACCGGTTTGGCCAATACACTCAGTTGCATACCATGCACCTGGGCAAACCGAGCGTCCACCAGATTAGCCCCGGACCCACTATCAAGAAAAACAGAAATCCTCTCAGTTCTAGTACCAATCACCACCTCCGCAGGCACGAGAAACTGAGAGGGATTTGGGGACGAAATACACACACCCAGGTTAACTCCTTGGCTCAAAGAGGTCCGGGATGGACACCCCCCAACAAAATGTCCCTCTCTGCCGCAAAAGAAACACCTTCTAGTCTTGCGGCGCACCGCCGATTCCCTCCTACAAAATGATGTCCCTCCCAACTGCATGGGTTCCTCAGAACAGACCAGGGGAACCTCAGTAAAAGGGACTTTAGTAGTAGGTGGAGTCATCACGGGGGGCGGAGTTACCTCGCGTCTTCCCCGAAGTCGTCTATCAATGCGAATAGCGAGGGCCATAGCAGCCTCCAGTGATGGAGGAGAATCATACTGAGCCAACACATCTTTTAATTTGTCAGACAACCCTTGACAAAACTGGCTCCTAAGAGCTGGGTCATTCCACTGAGTATCTGTTGCCCATCTACGGAACTCAGAAGAATATTCCTCCGCTGGACGATTTCCTTGCCGTATTTTACGTAACCTTGTTTCAGCAAGGGAGACTCGATCCGGATCATCATATACCAGACCCAGGGCAGTAAAAAATCGATCCACTGACTGGAGATCTGGGGAGCCTGGAGGAATAGAGAACGCCCAAGATTGAGGGTCCCCTTGTAAGAGCGATATAACAATTCCCACCCTCTGCTCTTCACTCCCAGATGACCGAGGCCGCAGCCGAAAGTACAATTTACATGCCTCCCGGAAAGTAAAAAATTTGTCCCGCCCACCAGTGAACCTATCCGGGAGCGCAACCTTAGGTTCAGATCTGGTTTGCTCCGGGGGGGACAAAACCTTGGACTTAATGTCTGCAAATTCCATGGACAACCCCTGCAACTGCCGGGCCAGCTGGGCTACTGGATCCATGACAGCTGGGGAGAATCTTTAGTTGGGCCGGTGAAAATGTCACGCTGTATAGCAGATATATATATGTGATGTCAGTAATCTATATCAAAAGGGCAACATACTATATAACATGCGCATAGATATATGATAACATAGATTTACCTGACAGAATGTCCAGTGGGTCAAAACGGAATCCGTTATACGCTGTCTCCGGCTAGAGGGTGACCGGGGTCTAAGCTGACCCTAAACTGGGGTCCTAACTAATCCCTCAACCTGGAGGTACTGTTAAAGGTACAGAGGTCCAGGCCACCAGCGTAAACCCTGTCTCCTATCAATCCCTGCCAACTGTATTCTAGTCCTAAGAAGGACCCTGAATACCACCAAAGGGAATGAACAGGTAACGGTTAATGAACAGAAAGACATACAAGAAAGACAAGAAATAAAGTAAATAAAGTCTTACATACAACACTCACACACAGTATGAACACCTAAGGTCTCAGAGATAAACTATAAGCTATAAGAGTAAAAACAACTAAGGAGCTCTTAGCTTAAGTATTCTCAGAACCGCTTCAGTCTGCTAGACTACATGAATGCTTTCACCGGCGTCTAACACCCAGACTGGCAGGAATATAAAGGAAACTAATTAGAACATAATCAAAAGCAGCCGGGCGAGGCTGGACCTAGTCTTAGCAAAGAGCTAGGTAAAATTAACTCTCTCATTACCAAACACAAAGAAACAGCAGCTCAGCTGTGAGAAGTCAGAATGTGCAATCGCGACGATCTCCGTGGCGATGCACCCATGACACAATGACAGCTTGAAGTCTTTTGTGGTAGTTGTGGATGAGGTTCCATATTTTCTCAGATGGTAAAGCTGACCACTCTTTTGACAAAAAGCCTCCAGTTTTTGATGTTATCATTCATATTCTCTGAAAAAAAGGCCAAGAAAGCAAAAAATCTGCCGGGGTATGTAAACTTTTGAGAAAAACTGTATTTCAAGTGTTTATTTCTGTTAATGTTGATGATTATGGCTTACAGTCAATGAAAACCCAAAAGTAATTATCTCAGTAAATTAGAATAATTATCAAAAAATACCTGCAAAGGCTTACTAAGCGTTTAAAAAGGTCCCTTAGTCTGTTTCAGTAGGCTCCACAATCATGGAGAAGACTTCTGACTTGACAGATGTCCAGAAGGCAGTCATTGACACATACCACAAGGAGGGTAAGCCACAAAAGGTCATTGCTAAAAAAAAGCTGGCTGTTCACAGACTGCTGTATCCAAGCATATTAATAGAAAGTTGAATGGAAGGAAAAAGTGTGGTAGAAAAAGGTGCACAAGCAACCAAGATATTCGCAGCCTTGACAGGTTTGTTAAGAAAAGGCCATTCTAAAATTTGAAGGAGATTCACAAAGAGTGGACTGCTGCTGGAGTCATTACTTCAAGAGCCACCACACACAGACGTATCCAGGACATGGGCTACAAGTGTTGCATTCCTTCTGTGAAGCCACTCATGGCTAATAGACAACGCGAGAAGCGTCTTACCTGTGCCAAGGAGAAAAAGAACTGGACTGTTGGTCAGTGGTCCATGGTGTTGTTTTCAGATTAAAGTAAATTTTGCATTTCATTTGGAAATCAAGGTCCCAGAGTCTGGAGGAAGAGTGGAGAGGCCACAATCCAAGCTGCTTGAGGTCTAGTGTGAAGTTTCCACAATCAGTGATGGTTTGGGGAGCCATGTCATCTGCTGGTGTAGGTCCACTGTGTTTTATCAAGACCAAAGTCAGAGCAGCCATCTACCAGGAAATATTAGAGCACTTCATGCTTCCCTTTCCCGACAAGCTTTATGGAGATGGAAACTTCATTCTCCAGCAGTACTTGACACCTGTCCACACTGCCAAAATTACCAATACCTGGTTTAAAAAACAACAGTATCACTGTGCTTGATTGGCCGGCAATCTCGGTATTGTCAAGAAGAAGATGAGAGACACCAGACCCAACAATGCAGACAAGCTGAAGGCCGCTATCAAAGCAACCTGGGCTTCCATAACACCTCAGCAGTGCCACAGGCTGATCGCCTCCATGCCACGCAGCATTGATGCAGTAATTGATGCAAAAGGAGCCCCGACCAAGTATTGAGTGCATTTACTGAACATACATTTCAGTGGGCCAATATTTCGGATTTTAATACCATTTTTCAAGCTGGTGTTATAAAGTATTCTAATTTACTGAGATAATGACTTTTGGGTTTTCATTGGCTGTAAGCCATAATCATCAACATTAACAAAAATAAACACTTGAAACAGATCACTTTGTAATGACTCTATATAATCAGATCAGTTTGTAATGACTCTATATAATATATGAGTTTCACTTTATTGAAGAACTGAAATAAATTAACTTTTTGATGATATTCTAATTTTGTGAGAAGCACCTGTACTATTCACTACCACTTATTAACCATCACCCAGATTCCTGCGTCTGTTCCAATTAGTCTTTATGGACTCAATCCATAACTACTAATGGCACTGATGTCATTTTGTACCTTCATTCTGGGAAGAGCTCCAAAACCTGCATCTTATTATCTGGAAAGTTAGTTGATTGTCCAAAATGGCTGCTGGCCACAACATGCCTGCTCAGCATATAATGGCTGACCATTCTATTACGTAGGTTTCATGACATATTAAAACTTGTGCATTCTTAGAATTGTATGAGTACGATGATAACTGTTAGGCCGGCGTCACACACAACGACAAAAAATCGGTCCGTTTTAGACGGTCGATTGTCGGATCAAAATGCAAACATCACACATCCTTCTGGCATCCGATTTTCCTTCAAATATGCGATTTAGTCGCATGTGTGTGTACCTTGTAACATCCGATTTCATCCGACTTGCGCGATTTTCTCGCAGGCTTGCAAAACTGACATATAATGGATCCAAAAGAATAGTATTTCAATCACAAAAAAAAGAATAGATATATACACATAGAACACATATATATATATATATACATGTCATTGTGACATGTATATATACATATATTTATAGTTCCTAGACTTCTACATACTGTTATAGCCGCTAATTCAATTGCCGGCTTTTGTGAAATCACAGAAGCCGACATGAAATGATACATTGTTTCCACACAGTTAACCATGTCATTTCCTGTATTTTGATATTTGTTTAGAACTTACAATTACATGAGTGTATTTGTGCAAAATTTCAGACATGTAGGGGTTAATTAAAGGTGTAATTTCGTTGAAAAAAAATGCGTGGGCTCCCGCTGTATTTTCTCCACCAGACAGACAAAGCAAAGCGAGTGGGGGCAGATAATAACAGCCTAGGGAGGGTACATTTTTTGTGCCCCCCCTGGCTACTAACATCTGCCCCCAGACACCCCAGAAAGGGCAAATCTATAATTAGATTCGCCCTTTCTGGCACTTTGCCCGTCTATTCCCATTGCCCTGTAGCGGTGGCTAATGGGTTAATAATCTCACCTTAATGTCACCTTAGTATTGAAAGGTGACCTTAAGGCAGGTTAATAATTGAGAGCTGTCAATTAGACAACTATCAATTATTAATCCTATTGTATGATAGAAAAATCAAACACACACACTTTAATAAAAAAGAAGTTTAATGAAATAATCACACAGTTTTTGACAATATTTTATTTTCCTGCTAAAACCATTTCCTGTAATAAAAATAAAATAAAAAAGCAAAATGATTCTTACCAATCCGAAGTACAGTCAGGTCCCACGCTGTAATCCATCAGAAAGGGTTAAGAGTAGTGTTGAGCATTCCGATACCGCAAGTATCGGGTATCGGCCGATATTCGCGTTATCGGAATTCCGATACTTAATTCCGATACTTTTTCAATATCGTATACCGGAATCGGAAGTTCCCATAATTCTTTGAGAGGCAATGTGATTTTAGTCAGCCAATGAGGAATCCTACGAAGTGTGGGCACATCCTGTAATGCTGCGGTCATCTTAACTAATGGCATGGCTGTGATTGGCTGCTGAAATGATGTCAGAATGCACTATAAAAGGCGCCGCAGCCATTTTAGCGTCACTGTGCTGTGAACTCAGTAAGGGACAGAACGCTGCTGTGCTGACTCTGAGGGACAGTTAGATATTGCGATTTTGTGTACTACTGTGCTTGAGGCAGGCTAGTTTACCAACCGCTGTGTAAAGCTTCATTTTGCCAGTGTTGTTTTAACAGCTCTGTGCAAGGTGTGTGTGTGACAGTGCAGGTGACGCTGCAGTTTGCTCTGCATCCACCGCTGTTTGTAGGCATCTGCACGTGTCACTGACTCTTTTTTTTTTTTATTTTATTTAGTGGAATTGGTGCAGCTCCATTATATTAGAAAAAAATCAAATCTATTAGTGTGACGTGCTTCCATCCGTATACAATACATTGGTTGCAAACACTATAGAAGTACAGAAAGGAGCTTTTCACAGATAGTGAATAGTTGTGTTTCAGTGTTCACTGCAGTCTGTGAGGTTTTGATTTTTTGAGTGCAGATCACGCTCCAGTTAGTTCTTCAACCACTGCTGGTTGTAGTCTGCTGAGCGTGTGTCACTGCCTCATCCTTCACATTTTTCTCTAATTGGTGCTGCTCCATTTTAGTGGAAAAAAATCTAATCTATTAGTGTGACGCGCTTCCATCCGTATACAATACATTGGTTGCAAACACTATAGAAGTACACAAAGGGGCCTTTAACAGCTACAGAACAGTTGTGTTTCAGTGTTCACTGTAGTCTGTGAGCTTTTCATTTTGTGAGTGCAGATTACGCTCCAGTTTGTTCTTCAACCACTGCCGGTTGTAGTCTGCTGAGCGTGTGTCACTGCCTCATCCTTCACATTTTTGTCTAATTGGTGCTGCTCCATTTTAGTGGAAAAAAATCTAATCTATTAGTGTGACGCGCTTCCATCCGTATACAATACATTGGTTGCAAACACTATAGAAGTACACAAAGGGGCCTTTAACAGCTACAGAACAGTTGTGTTTCAGTGTTCACTGTAGTCTGTGAGCTTTTCATTTTGTGAGTGCAGATTACGCTCCAGTTTGTACTTCAACCACTGCCGGTTGTAGTCTGCTGAGCGTGTGTCACTGCCTCATCCTTCACATTTTTCTCTAATTGGTGCTGCTCCATTTTAGTTGAAAAAAATCTAATCTATTAGTGTGACGCGCTTCCATCCGTATACAATACATTGGTTGCAAACACTATAGAAGTACACAAAGGGGCCTTTAACAGCTACAGAACAGTTGTGTTTCAGTGTTCACTGTAGTCTGTGAGCTTTTCATTTTGTGAGTGCAGATTAAGCTCCAGTTTGTTCTTCAACCACTGCCGGTTGTAGTCTGCTGAGCGTGTGTCACTGCCTCATCCTTCACATTTTTCTCTAATTGGTGCTGCTCCATTTTAGTTGAAAAAAATCTAATCTATTAGTGTGACGCGCTTCCATCCGTATACAATACATTGGTTGCAAACACTATAGAAGTACACAAAGGGGCCTTTAACAGCTACAGAACAGTTGTGTTTCAGTGTTCACTGTAGTCTGTGAGCTTTTCATTTTGTGAGTGCAGATTACGCTCCAGTTTGTACTTCAACCACTGCCGGTTGTAGTCTGCTGAGCGTGTGTCACTGCCTCATCCTTCACATTTTTCTCTAATTGGTGCTGCTCCATTTTAGTTGAAAAAAATCTAATCTATTAGTGTGACGCGCTTCCATCCGTATACAATACATTGGTTGCAAACACTATAGAAGTACACAAAGGGGCCTTTAACAGCTACAGAACAGTTGTGTTTCAGTGTTCACTGTAGTCTGTGAGCTTTTCATTTTGTGAGTGCAGATTACGCTCCAGTTTGTTCTTCAACCACTGCCGGTTGTAGTCTGCTGAGCGTGTGTCACTGCCTCATCCTTCACATTTTTCTCTAATTGGTGCTGCTCCATTTTAGTGGAAAAAAATCTAATCTATTAGTGTGACGCGCTTCCATCCGTATACAATACATTGGTTGCAAACACTATAGAAGTACACAAAGGGGCCTTTCACAGATACTGAACAGTTGTCTGCAGGGTTCACTGTAGTCTGTGAGGAATAACCACACTTAGGCCTTAACTTTTCTGACTTTCTTTATCAATCTACCAAGATGAAGAAGTCAGTGAGTAAGGCACGTGGTCGTGGTCGAGGCCGTGGATTTGCAGCAGGGAGAGGACGTGGGGATTCTGTGGCTGCTGCCGCACCCAGTGACACAGCATCCACCAGTTTTCCCCGTGAGCGTTCCTTTATGCGCACTTTTGTAGGAGCTCAGCGTACCCCCTGCTGCGTGAAGAACAAATTGAAGCCGTTGTTGGTTGGATGGCAGCCAATGCATCGACTTCAATAGCTTCCACTCCTCTCAGGACCACAGCACTGTTGAACAACCATCAGTCTCTTCACCGCCTGCCAAATTGCCCAGGCAGTCAGAGAGCTCTGTACAGGAGCCAGCTAAGTCTCTGCTTCTGTTCTCAGAATCTGTTGGCTTGGAAACAGGGGCCCAGCCAAGCAGCATTCTGGAATGTGAAGAAGAGGCAGTATGCAGTGATGCGCAACAGCTGTGTCTCTTTGAATCTGAAGAGGCGGGTGAGCCAGTGCCGATGGTCAGCACACCGCAGAACGCATCTGATGATGATGAGACTCAGTTGCCAGTTTCTGTTGAGCATGGTGCTGGCCAGACCACCCAACAACAGCAGGTGTTGGAAGAGGGTAGTGGTGGAGATGATGAGGTCCAAGACCCAACATGGCGTGAGGAACAGGAAGGTGGTGGGAGCAGCTCTGAGGAAGAGATTGCACCAACGGTCCAAACAGTAGGGAGAGGTAGGCTGCAGACTCGCTTGCCTGTAGCCTCCAGTTTGGCACCCGTTCGGAGCAGTTCTCTTCCAACAGCCAAACCGGGCGCTCCCAGGACTTGCTCTGCGTGGTCCTTTTTTGATACAGTTGCAGATGATATTTGCTATGTAAAATGCAAGCTGTGTAATCAAAAAATTAAAAGAGGTAAAAGTGTCAGTAACCTTAATACAACAAATATGTGGAAACATGTGCGGTCAAAGCACTTTGTTGAGTTACAAAGACACACTGGAGATGTAGGCCAACCTACAGCAGCACCTACATCTTCAGCTCGTGTTGGAGCCTCTTCCTCCAGTTCACACACAGCTGGTTCGGCTTCCTCAAAGGATCGCCATGGAAGAACCTCTGTCACTGTTGTCCAGAGACACAGTGTTATTCCACCCACAGCTGCAAGTTCCCTGTCATCCTCACACACCCAGGCCACAAAACAGCCATCGGTAGCACAGGCATGGGATAAAAGACGGCCATACTCGGCAAACCATCCACGAGCACAGGCTCTGAATGCTGGCATTGCAAAACTCCTGTCCCTTGAAATGCTGTCATTCAGGCTGGTGGAGACTGACAGTTTCCGTGAATTAATGGCATTGGCAGTCCCACAATACAATGTGCCCAGCCGATTTTATTTCAGCAGGCAAGCCGTCCCTGGTCTGCAAAAGCATGTTGAGGCAAAAATTAAACATGCGCTACTAAACGCCGTCAGTAGCAAGGTCCACCTGACCACCGATGCGTGGACCAGTACCCATGGCCAGGGACGATACCTTTCACTCACTGCCCATTGGGTGAATGTTGTGGAGCCGGGTACAGATCTTGCGAGTGGCGCTGTACGTGTTCTGCCAACTCCAAGGATTGCCGGAATCAAGTCTGTCCACATTGACTCCTCCTCCTACTCCAGTTCTTCAGAATCATCGCTGCAGGAGCCGTCACGGTCTACCTCCACATGGACCCGTGGACGCTTACCTGATGCGACCGATATGAGCACAGCCGTGGCCAAACGGCAACAGGCCGTTCTGAAATTAATTCCCATGGGGAATCGAAGCCACACAGCGCAGGAGGTCTGGAATGCCATCAAGCAGGAGAGCGACGTGTGGTTTTTGCCAGCGAATCTCCAGCCAGGCTTGGTAGTGTGTGACAATGGCCGAAATCTGGTGGCAGCTCTGGGCCTTGGCAACCTCACTCACATACCATGTCTGGCACATGTGCTCAACTTGGTCGTGCAGAGTTTTTTGAGGGACTATCCGGATCTTGATGCACTGCTGCACAAGGTCCGCCTAGAGTGCGCTCACTTGCGACGTTCCAGCATGGCCAGATCGCGCATTGCAGCTCTGCAACGCAGATTGCGCCTTCCTGAACATCGCATCATATGTGACGTATCCACCAGGTGGAATTCAACGTTACATATGTTGGAGCGGTTGTGTGAGCAGCAGCCAGCAGTTATGGAGTATCAGCTGCATCAGGCGCAATCAACACGCAATTTGCGCCGTCCACACTTCACCATTAATGAGTGGGCCACTATGAAGGACATGTGCCACGTTTTGCGTGCGTTTGATGAGTCAACGCGGATGGCGAGTGCAGATGATGCACTAGTCACCTGACTGTCCCCCTTATCTGCCTGCTTCAAAAAACACTGCAAGCAATAAGGGATGAGGTTTTGGAAGAGGTGGAGGATGAGGAGTCACAAATTCCATCACCTTCTGGAAAGTCAGCGCAACGTGGTTCCTCACAAAGGGCTGGGCAGGGCTCACTTTGTGAGGAGGATGAGGAGGAGGAGTCAATGGAGGAGGAAGACATCGCTCCAGAGGGAGGTACACAACGCTCTAGTCAGTATGTAGAGCGAGGGTGGGGTGATGCAGAGCAGGCAGAGATAACGCCTCTTGCAGAGGACAGCGTTTCTTTGCCAGTTGGGAGTCTGCAGCACATGGTTGATTTCATGCTGCAGTGCCTAAGAAACGACCGCCGCATCGCCACATTCTCACGACGTCTGATTATTGGGTGTACACCCTCCTAGACCCTCGCTACCGGGACAACGTCAAAAGCCTCATCACACCGTTGAACCGGGAGCGTAAAATGCGGGAGTACCAAGACACACTGGTGCAATCCCTAATGTTCTACCTTACTGCCGAGAGCACTGCTGCTGCTACTGCTTTACAAAGCAGCTCTGTGCGTCGAGGCAGTGTAGAGAGCTCTGCAACAAGAGGGAGCACACGCAGTGCCTCTGCACAGGGAAAGACCAGTATGTTAAAAATGTGGCAAAGTTTTGTGGCAGCGCCACAAATGTCTACACCATCCGAGAGGGCTCCAGTCAGCGGGAGGCAACGTATCCGTCAGATGGTGACAGACTACTTGGCTTTGCCTCTCAGTGTACTCCCAGATGGCCTCTTCCCCATTCAAGTTTTGGGTCTCTAAGCTGGATACATGGCCAGAGCTTAGCCAGTATGCATTGGAGGTGCTGGCTTGCCCTGCTGCCAGTGTATTATCGGAGCGCGTCTTTAGTGCTGCAGGTGGTGTACTAACAGACCGTCGCATGCGACTATCCTCCGATAATGTAGACCGGCTTACTTTTCTGAAAATGAACAAGGCATGGATCTCGGCAGAATTTGTCTGTCCGTTTTCAGATTAAATAACTGGTTCGCAACGTTATCCATGTCTCCTGTTATGTTCATCTTTCTACCACCTGAACTCTACTCCCTGGGCTCCAACACTGCCAGTTGCTGCTCAGAAGTGTCGTGTCCACAGAACAAAACACAAGCTCTACTGTTAGTGGGGTTCAGTAACGCCAGCTGTTCCCTGCTGTGTCAACGGCAAGAAGTCTCCTGTTCCCGACACATGGACAGAAAAACACATGACCAACATGCTCCAAATAGGGAAGAGCCGTCACCCTGCTTGTTATGCTGAAAACATGAAATTGTGAAGTTTTGCAGGCCTAGAATGATAAATTTTTTATGACAAATATGGACAAATAATAATTTGTCATCACAGCGCATATCTGCACATGTCTATTAGAAATGGTAACAAAAAATAAAACATAGTCTACTCTTCACATTTTGAAATTAATGCATAAAAGTACATTTCAGACTTATGAATTAATGCTTTTTAAGGAACTTTATCTGTACCTGTAAGATAATGCAGTCAATGGATGTACGAATCATTAAATCCTCATCATCATCATCACGAGTTTTATTTATGACAGACATTATAAAATACACATACTGATGCCAACTGTAACTTCAAACACCATATATGAAATGGCCAGCATGTAAACATGGTAATAATGTCCAATAATAAATTATTACATCTAGAAAGTGCATCATGCATACTGACAATAGGTAGTTATACCTGCAAGTGCTGTTGAAACAACCACAAGAGATATAAATTAATACTGGTATATAGGTATCACAGTGCATAGTTACTCATGGACAATGTTGATGTAATACTGTATCTCAATTAAGTCAGCGTCAACCATTAGGCTTGTTAGTCTTGTACATTGTTAAAGAGGGAACGTAATTTTTTTGTTTGTCATAGGTGGAGTATTACACATTAAATTATTACTGCTGTATTTTTTTTTGCGTCCCTAGTGCGCAATAACGCAGCCTAACCTCACATTTGATAGTCAGCTAATTGCCACACGCTACCCTACCCTACGCGTGACAGTAGGAAGGTAGTGTTGACGGATAAAGCTTTGCGCAACCAGACATTCTTTTACCCTCTTCAACACTCTACAAGCAAAAAATGCATGATTTCAGCCGCAGACTTTATTGACGTACAGTATAACATCGGCATTACCCATCAGAGGCTGTCCACTGTCTGATACAGACATAGAATATACCTTTGCTATCCGTAGCCTTTGTTTCACCTACACTTGCAGGCACACACTTAAATTGTGACAAACAATGCCTAATGTTTTTTTAAATGGTTATTTTTTATTGTACATTATTGTGTCATCAATCACATTGATGAGTCCATGCTGGACATGTCATACATGCTATAGAAAGTTACGATTTTATGAACTTAAATAATTGAAATGTCTGTGACTGTCACATAAAATTTGCGATGATGATGATGAGTGACTATTACAAAATCCATTGTCTTCACTATGTTATGGTTTAACATAGCGTTCCTTAAGCATTATTCATAAAAAAAAAAATGGACTTTTATTCTTAAATTTACAACACTATATTTTGTTACCAATTTTTTGGGTGTTGTGTTGTTCCATTTATTTTTGGCATGTGCATATATGCGTTTATATTTGTATTTTCTTTATTTTTCCTTCTTGAAATTAGAAACATGTGTATCTTTGTACCGTGTTAGCCAGTAGATAGAAAAATATTTAGACTTCAGAGTCAGCAGTGGTTGATACCTTTTAATGGATAACTGAAAAGATGGAAACAAATTGCAAGCTTTCAAGGCTACTCACGTCTCTTCATCAGGGAAAGACTAACTAAAAAAATTAAGCATCACATATTTCTATACACAACAGGACACAGGAATAGTGCAATAGGTAAGACAAGTAAGTGACGTGTATCAGAACTGTCATTATCTCACAGGGATGAACATAAATATTGGAACAGTTCCTAGATAAGGATAGAAAGTTTGATTGCCCTCTCATTGGCGTATTTTTTTGGGTTTTCATGACCCTGGAAGGGCATAGACGCAGATTCCTTAATTGATATAGAATGACATAAATCCATGTGATCTATTCATTCCATCACTAACAGTGTCAAAGGTCATGATGAGCTTATATTCTGAAACCTTTGTACGTTTCTCATATTTGAAGTTATATTTTAATACCAGTAATTCCATATCCATGATGCTATGACCGGGCATACAAAAGTCTTTTGCCACAGGTAAATTCATTAATTTATCTGTGATTGTGTGGCGCTGATAATTCATCCTTGTTCTCCTTTTTGTTGCCGGTCTCCCCTCACTTGTCCCTCCCTCACTTGTCTTAGCTATTCCTGTGTCCTGTTGTGTGTAGAAATATGTGATTCTTCATTTTTGGCTTTACTCTTAGCCTGATGAAGACACCTGAGTAGTCTCGAAAGCTTTGAATTTGTTACCATATTTTCAGTTAGCCATTAAACGTTATCAACCACAGAGGACTGTCAAGTATAAATATTTTTCTATTCTTGTAATTGAAATTTATCATTTTATTGTTGTAGTAAAACTTCATTTATTCTTGTTTGAAGTACATACATTTGCAATGGCCACGTAACAAGGCAATAACTCAATATTTTATGCCTACACCCTCCTTGACCCTGGGCTTCAACAGCGCCAGTTGCTGCTCAGAAGTGTTAGATGCACAGATGAAAACAATCGCTGATGTGTTTGTGGGGTTCAGTAACGCCTGCTGTTCCCCTGCTGTGTGTCTGGCAAAATTACTGCTGCTAACTACAACTTCAACTTCAAACGTCTCATACTAGGCCTCTGCCTACACCCTCCTTGACCCTGGGCTTCAACAGCGCCAGTTGCTGCTCAGAAGTGTTAGATGCACAGATGAAAACAATCGCTGATGTGTTTGTGGGGTTCAGTAACGCCTGCTGTTCCCCTGCTGTGTGTCTGGCAAAAATTACTGCTGCTAACTACAACTTCAACTTCAAATGTCTCATACTAGGCCTCTGCCTACACCCTCCTTGACCCTGGGCTTCAACAGCGCCAGTTGCTGCTCAGAAGTGTTAGATGCACAGATGAAAACAATCGCTGATGTGTTTGTGGGGTTCAGTAACGCCTGCTGTTCCCCTGCTGTGTGTCCGGCAAAAATTACTGCTAGCTACCTAATCATGGTGAAAAAAAAAAATGACATCTCAAAGTGTCTAGTGCTACACATAGATATGAGGCTACACCATGATTTCTAAGCTGTAAACATTTGAAACGTCAACTTTCAAACCATAAAATGATTTGTCTTTGTCACAAATCTGTAACAAAATAATTGTGACATATTATTACAGATATGCACATGTCGAAAACAAATGCAAACACAAAAGCCTACTTATGCTATAGGATACTGATGGTCAACCTTGTCACTCCATAGCTTAGACAAATCCAACTCACATCATGATGACTCAAATACTGCAATGTTGGAAGTGCATAATGTGGGTTGAACTTTGACAACTGCTGCAGTGCGAAGGTTATACTTCAGTGTTCTTGCCTTTGAAATAAAAGCATACAAGTAAATATAATATCCAATGTTGATTAAGGGACGTGATGTACACCTGTAATATTGTGCAAACAATGCATGTAGGAATAGTCCTCTTCAACATTACTTATATTTGTGTCATTTTAAAAAATACATATTTGATTAGAAAGTTAACAGCCCATATCATAAAGGTCCTTCATGTAAACATGATAATCGCTAACAAAAATCATGCATTACCTTGGTAAAGTCAATAGTGCATAGTCACAATAGCAAAATATATACCTGTAAGTGGTGCTGAAAGAACGACAACTGATAGAATAGGTGAATGATATCTATTTATCAGACTGAATAGCGACACCTGTACAATGTCGATATAATACTGTACCTTAACAAAACAGCTGTGTCACACCTCACACGCATTTTTCTTGTAGCTTGTTATGTAATAGGGCACATGCGTGTATGTTTCATCATAGGTGCATGTTTACTGAGTAAAGCAGTCATGACAACGCCTTTGTGTTGTCGGTACGCTTGCGATGATGAACGATGCGCACCGTGAATGTTAGTCTGCGTCATAAGACGCACAGACGCTCCAATACCCAACGCGTCACAGCAGGAAGCCAGTCTGTGCGTCCAAACAAAGGCGCAAGCATACATGCACGTACCGTTTTAGAAAGCTATATAAAAATAAGGATGTAGTACTTAGTAACACACACTTTATTGAGGTACAGTATTACATCGCCATTCACCATCTGTGGCTATGCAGTGTCATCTATATATACCTTATCTATCCGTTGTCATGCTTGCAAGTCCACAGTCAGGCATAAATAGCTGTTTTCACTATGCACTTTTTAAAGGTTTTTTTTTGTTAATATAAATGATTGGCACATATTATTTAGTATTACATGATGGAAATTTTAGATATTTTTAAAAAACTTTTTAGTGATATTATTCAGCAAATGAAAATGGTGTACATACTGTTACTTATCCATCATTAATGGATTCTGATATGTACTTGTATGCTTTTATTTTAAACCGTATAGCAGATTATTTAACCTATTTTAATTGTGGTTTGCATAGCTTTTCAACATGTTAATGTATGCGTTTATGTTTGTCAATTATTAATTTACATATATTTTTTAAAGTAAAATCATCATCTTATGGTACTAAAGGTTATATTTCTCTTGTTTGGAGTATAGACATTTTTAATTGACACGTAACAAGGAAAATACTTCATCTAGTATTTAAACATCCTCCTTGACCCTGGGCTCCAACACCGCCAGTTGTTGCTTGGAAGTGCTGTTAGCACAGTCTACACTTGCTCCTGTGTTACTGGGGTTCAGTAATGTCAGCTGTTCCCCTGCTGTGTGAACGGCAAAAAGTCCTGCTGCCTCCACCCTGTTCTCTTCTCATCCCTGGGTTACAACACCGCCAGTTGTTTCTCGGAAGTGCTGTTAGCACAGTCTACACTTGCTCCTGTGTTACTGGGGTTCAGTAATGTCAGCTGTTCCCCTGCTGTGTGAACGGCAAATAGTCCTGCTGCCTCCACCTGTTCTCTTCTCATCCCTGGGTTACAACACCGCCAGTTGTTTCTCGGAAGTGCTGTTAGCACAGTCTACACTTGCTCCCGTGTTACTGGGGTTCAGTAATGTCAGCTGTTCCCCTGCTGTGTGAACGGCAAAAAGTCCTGCTGCCTCCACCCTGTTCTCTTCTCATCCCTGGGTTACAACACCGCCAGTTGTTTCTCGGAAGTGCTGTTAGCACAGTCTACACTTGCTCCTGTGTTACTGGGGTTCAGTAATGTCAGCTGTTCCCCTGCTGTGTGAACGGCAAAAAGTCCTGCTGCCTCCACCCTGTTCTCTTCTTATCCCTGGGTTACAACACCGCCAGTTGTTTCTCGGAAGTGCTGTTAGCACAGTCTACACTTGCTCCTGTGTTACTGGGGTTCAGTAATGTCAGCTGTTCCCCTGCTGTGTGAACGGCAAAAGTCCTGCTGCCTCCACCCTGTTCTCTTCTCATCCCTGGGTTACAACACCGCCAGTTGTTTCTCGGAAGTGCTGTTAGCACAGTCTACACTTGCTCCCGTGTTACTGGGGTTCAGTAATGTCAGCTGTTCCCCTGCTGTTGTGACGGCAAATAGTCCTGCTGCCTCCACCCTGTTCTCTTCTCATCCCTGGGTTACAACACCGCCAGTTGTTTCTCGGAAGTGCTGTTAGCACAGTCTACACTTGCTCCCGTGTTACTGGGGTTCAGTAATGTCAGCTGTTCCCCTGCTGTGTGAACGGCAAAAAGTCCTGCTGCCTCCACCCTGTTCTCTTCTCATCCCTGGGTTACAACACCGCCAGTTGTTTCTCGGAAGTGCTGTTAGCACAGTCTACACTTGCTCCTGTGTTACTGGGGTTCAGTAATGTCAGCTGTTCCCCTGCTGTGTGAACGGCAAACAGTCCTGCTGCCTCCACCCTGTTCTCTTCTCATCCCTGGGTTACAACACCGCCAGTTGTTTCTCGGAAGTGCTGTTAGCACAGTCTACACTTGCTCCTGTGTTACTGGGGTTCAGTAATGTCAGCTGTTCCCCTGCTGTGTGAACGGCAAAAAGTCCTGCTGCCTCCACCTGTTCTCTTCTCATCCCTGGGTTACAACACCGCCAGTTGTTTCTCGGAAGTGCTGTTAGCACAGTCTACACTTGCTCCTGTGTTACTGGGGTTCAGTAATGTCAGCTGTTCCCCTGCTGTGTGAACGGCAAACAGTCCTGCTGCCTCCACCTGTTCTCTTCTCATCCCTGGGTTACAACACCGCCAGTTGTTTCTCGGAAGTGCTGTTAGCACAGTCTACACTTGCTCCTGTGTTACTGGGGTTCAGTAATGTCAGCTGTTCCCCTGCTGTGTGAACGGCAAAAAGTCCTGCTGCCTCCACCCTGTTCTCTTCTCATCCCTGGGTTACAACACCGCCAGTTGTTTCTCGGAAGTGCTGTTAGCACAGTCTACACTTGCTCCTGTGTTACTGGGGTTCAGTAATGTCAGCTGTTCCCCTGCTGTGTGAACGGCAAAAAGTCCTGCTGCCTCCACCCTGTTCTCTTCTCATCCCTGGGTTACAACACCGCCAGTTGTTTCTCGGAAGTGCTGTTAGCACAGTCTACACTTGCTCCCGTGTTACTGGGGTTCAGTAATGTCAGCTGTTCCCCTGCTGTGTGAACGGCAAATAGTCCTGCTGCCTCCACCCTGTTCTCTTCTCATCCCTGGGTTACAACACCGCCAGTTGTTTCTCGGAAGTGCTGTTAGCACAGTCTACACTTGCTCCCGTGTTACTGGGGTTCAGTAATGTCAGCTGTTCCCCTGCTGTGTGAACGGCAAAAAGTCCTGCTGCCTCCACCCTGTTCTCTTCTCATCCCTGGGTTACAACACCGCCAGTTGTTTCTCGGAAGTGCTGTTAGCACAGTCTACACTTGCTCCCGTGTTACTGGGGTTCAGTAATGTCAGCTGTTCCCCTGCTGTGTGAACGGCAAACAGTCCTGCTGCCTCAACTTTAATTTCCATGGGTACCTTCTGCTACCCATCCGGGTTCCAGTACCGTCAGCTGGTTCTCCGCAGTACCTTTGGCCTAGGTGCCTCCATGTCGGTATCCGAGTTCCAGCAACGTCTGCTGGTCCTTGGTAGTGCTTTGGAGCACAGGTACCTCCTGCTTAGTAACCCTGTCCCAGTAACGTCAGCTGGTCCTCGGTTGTGCCATTGGCTCTTTTCCTTCTGCTGACCCTCCGGGTTCCAGCACAGTCAGCTGGTCCTCGTTACTTTCATTGGCTCTTGTACCTTCTGCTACCCATCCGGGTTCCAGTACCGTCAGCTGGTTCTCCGCAGTGCCTTTGGCCTAGGTGACTCCATGTCGGTATCCGAGTTCCAGCAACGTCTGCTGGTCCTTGGTAGTGCTTTGGAGCACAGGTACCTCCTGCTTAGTAACCCTGTCCCAGTAACGTCAGCTGGTCCTCGGTTGTGCCATTGGCTCTTTTCCTTCTGCTGACCCTCCGGGTTCCAGCACAGTCAGCTGGTCCTCGTTACTTTCATTGGCTCTTGTACCTTCTGCTACCCATCCGGGTTCCAGTACCGTCAGCTGGTTCTCCGCAGTGCCTTTGGCCTAGGTGCCTCCATGTCGGTATCCGAGTTCCAGCAACGTCTGCTGGTCCTTGGTAGTGCTTTGGAGCACAGGTACCTCCTGCTTAGTAACCCTGTCCCAGTAACGTCAGCTGGTCCTCGGTTGTGCCATTGGCTCTTTTCCTTCTGCTGACCCTCCGGGTTCCAGCACAGTCAGCTGGTCCTCGTTACTTCCATTGGCTTTTGTACCATCACCAACAGGACAAAGAAGGTTAAGACAAACTACAAGATACAGAACAAGAGACAGAAGAACAATAAGCAGAAGATCAAAAAGCAGAAGAACATTAAGTATAAGACCAAAATGAAGAGCAAAATATATGCTCTAAATTCTAAGCAGAAGAAGACTAAGCAGTGTATGGGGGTGAGTCCGTTCCTCCTCGTGGTGCCCTGGAAAATGCCTGATGCTGCTGCAGGCTAAAACTGAACGCGGACAAATACTGTTGTAATTAAAATCTTTCGTGACAGCAAGAACGGAAGGATGAAAATTCAGAGTTTTACAGATTACAAGTACAGGAATGTCTGTCACAAATAAGAATATGATGAAAAGGATGAATAGGAAGAAGATGAAGAAGTAGAATATGAAGAATAATAACTGTTTAATAAGAACAATATAAGTAATGTTAACAAAAAGATGAATAGCAAGAAGTTTTAGAAGATTAAGAAGGTGAAGATGAAGAATAATTTGATGAGAAAGATGATGCTGCTGAAGATTATGAAGGAGAAAGTGTGTGAAAAGTTAAAAAGGTGAAGACCATGGAAGTTGTGAAACAGACATATTTGACAAATAGAAAAAAGGTTAACAACATTGTCAATTCTTCGTCAATCCGAAACGTATTTCCTAAAAAAAAAAAATTAATGCTATTCCATTGGATTGGGTTAAACATTGTTAGAGTTAAATTCATGTGAATACTTTTCCATCCATTTATGATAAGGCTAGCAGAGTTAAATTCAGTATTTCTTCTCAAGGCCTTGGAAAGCTGAGGCATAGAAGAAGGGAAGATAAGAAAGGAATGTTCCTTCATTAATAAATACTCCTCCTGACATGAAGAGATACTCTGTACTAGGAGCGAAAATCAGGAGCTAAAGGCAAAGATGGAAAGTTTGGTTAGAAAACAGTATGTTACGTGCTTTAATGATAAGTTGTATTAACTGCCATATATGGTAATTCCGCTTCCTGCTTCAGGGGTGTTATAAGCCCCTTCATTAGCAATAAAGAGTAGAGTATATTGACGCACCTTTGGTTTGTGTCTTATTCTCTCTGGTACCACATTCCGAGGAGGAAAGGGTTAACAAGATAACAGCGACGACAGCCTGGCGCCCGAACAGGGACCTGAGTTAATCTACTCTGAGGAAGCCCGACCGGTCCGGAGACGTGGGATGAGCGGAGCCTTCTGTTGGTGATATACATACAGCGCTGGGGTAAGAATACCTATTATATTCTACCCAAAATCTATATCACTGTATAGTGGACTCCCTCCTCCCCGAGCGGTCGGCTTTCCAGGTAATTCACAGGTATTCCTGGCTCAGGTCCCTTTGAACCAGTAGACCCTCAGATTAATTGTCAGTCCTGCCTTTCCTCCTTTGAATAATGACAGTTGGATCCAATGATTGTGTTGTGGTTTTGTCTTGGTGTCTGTGTGATTGGATTGTTCATTTGGTTGGCGTACAAATATTGAAGAGCGAGCAGTGAAATGGTTCAGAAACCTTTGTGGCCCATTGTCTAAGTGACAGAGTCTTGGTGACGGAGTCATAGTGACGCAATTGTCTTGGTGACAAACTTGTCTTGGTGACAAGAGAATCTCTTCTAGGTGAGGAGATAAAAAAAAATGGGGGACAAAAATGCCAAGGAAGGCATTTCTGCTAAAGATTTAGTTGTGCGCAGAGATTGTGAAAAGCAGGCATGAATGAAAACGGAGAATTGAACAGTGATAAATGGAAAAGGTTCTTTGACTCACATCATGGATGGTTGAGAGACAAAGGAAAACAGTGAATCTGTGGATGAGTGCGTGTGATTACTTAGAGGGCAAGACTGAAGAATTGGGAGACGGACATTACAGACTGACAAAAACAGGGATGACTGATTTACCCTCCTGTCTGCTTCCCTCCCCCCGGACAGTAGTGTTATACAGACCATGGAGCCCTACAGAGCAGTTGGCTCTAATAAAGCAACTAGACAGGATCTAGAAGCACTTATAAAAGGGAAATTGGCAGATGAAGCTAGATACGATAGACTGATAGATGAGACATACAAGTGCTATGTGTGTAGGACCACACCTGACAATGCAGAAGTCAGTGACAGCAAGCAGAGATAAGTGCTGGCAGCAGCGAGATGGCATTTTCCTTTAGACCAAGGTCATTCTACAGATAAGGAAGCTGAAGGCTGAGGGAGAGAGGACACACAAACTGCGCAGCGGCCCGACTTACCCCTCCCATCAGGCATTCAGCATAGAGACGCAGAGCCAGAGTGCAGTAGGTTTCAGATTTCTAATCACCTCTGTTGAATATGTTTTTAGAATAGACACAGTACGTAAGAATCGAAGGGCTAGGCATGTGAATAGAAGGTCAGAGTATGTGAGAAGAAAGATAGACAGGCAGAGAAAGTAAGTAGACCAGATTGGAGATCAGTTAAAGCAGAGGATCTAGCGAGAATAGCACAGGGGGCACAACATGATTTAGCGCAGGCAAAAAGAGGTAGCTTGCACATGAACCCCCTTGTCTCCTTACCCCCCACTCCTAAATGCACAGTGCAGGTGAACACCAGGGGACATGAGGTTGAGTTCCAAGTGGACACGGGGGCAGACAATTCAGTAATTACAGAAGAGGACAAATTAATTTCCTTCAATGTTAGAAGGTGTGATACCGCATGATTTCTGGGCTTCAGATAAAACAGATGTGGGCAGATTAAGGGTGCAGCCAGTCATGGTCAAATTAAAGCCAGGTGCAATCCCGCCCAACAGAGACAGTATCTTCTTAGTTTAGCTCAAGAAACGACTATTGCTCAGCAGATGCAGAAACTGGTAGCAAGTGATGTTAAAACCTAGCCCCACCTTTGGCAGCAGGCCTGCAGCTAGGTTCTTATCAGTAGCTTTAACAGAAAAAAAAACTCCAGCTTCCCCCTTCAACTACGAGATTTAACTCTCTATGTATTGGCTGGTACAATATATATATATATACACTTTTGTTCCAGATATCTCAGGAAGCTGCTTGGTTCACAGTTATTGATTTTGCCAATGTTATTTTTATAATATGTTGATGACTTACTGATTTGTGCCCCTCCAGGAAACAGTGTCGTATTGCACAATATCACTTATGTTGTTTTTGTACCAAGCTGGATGTAAAGCGTCAAAGGATAAACTGCAATTCTGTAAATCTTCAGTTATCTTTTTGGGACATTGCATTACACCGGGGGCGCGACATCTGACCAGCACTCGCAAAGAAGCTGTACAGAATTTTCCTATTCCTGTTAATGTTGCCGCTCTTAGGATATTTCTTAGACTGATTTCCTACTGCAGGCAGTGGATACATGCTGTATCAATCCTCATGCAGCCTCTCTGACTGTATCACCATTGTGCCTTTTAAACTAACTCCTGAAGGTATAGACTGTTTTTATTCTCTCAAAAACAGGATTGTGGCAGCTCCAGCGCTAGGAACCCCC
>JARQOD010009128.1:0-32679 GCA_033576555.1 Oophaga sylvatica | reverse complement strand
CGGGGCACCCTCAGGATTGGGCTTTTTCCCTGCACCGGGGATCCTTTTTTTGAGTGATGTGATGCTTTTTTTAGTTTGGGGGGTTTTTGACGATCCAAATGTCACTGATCAAGCTGAAAAAAACTTTGTTGGGCTTAAAGCAGGGGCTAAAGGACGCTGATTTATCTTCAGAGTTTTCCGAGGGGGCGGGTCCCCCAAAATGGAATGAGGGCCTTTGGCACTTTTTTTGGGAAGGGGACTTCAGATTTTAAAGGATTTTGGTGGGATTCCCTGTTCCCTCGGGTCTCAAGATTCTTGTCTTTAGCGATTCAAATTGACAGATTTTTGCGTGAGCGAAATTTAGTGTGGAATAATGTTGCCTTGTAAACCCTGCTCTGAATCCATCGTGTGATAGAGGGGTTTTCGGGGGCACAGCGCATGAATTTCGAAAGCGCAAGGGTTATGTTTCTTCGGGTATGCCTCTTATCCCTTTTCGTCTGCCCAAAGGGGGGGGGAAGAGTTTTGCACGCTCATTTTGTTTTGGGGTAGTGTTCAGACAAAGTTTTTTTTAAACTTTTTACCCTGATTTGCTCTCGTCCTATTTTCGCCAGGATTTTGTTGATTCGGGAGCACATTAACCTGGGGATTTTGTTTTTGCTAAACGTTGGGGGTTTTCCCCTTTAAACCCCCTACGGAAGTCTATTTTCCCCTACTGGGGATCGATTTACCCCTTTGGCTGAGAAAAAACCTAGTTCTCACTCAGGTATAATGAGGGTAAAGCTGTTCACAGGAGAGTTGAAAATTTTTTTGTTCAGTTAATTGCATGACATTATGTAAAGGTTCCCCTTTGGGTTCAGTTCCCAAAACCTGTTTTGGTTGGAAATCTGTGTCGTTACCAGTTGGGGGTGCCCAAAGTTTAATTCCAACTCCTGTTTTTTTTTTGCCTCCCCCCCGGCTCAGGTGTTCTGACTTTTTTTTGATTTTTCGTGTTTTAGCGAAAGTAAATCTGCTCCTTTCCTCCTGTGATGATATGAAGCTTCATGTCTTTGCTGTTGCTAGAACTACAACCCCCACCGTTTGCAAGCACAGGGCAAAGTTACCCCTCCCTCCTTCTCTCTGCAGCTAACTCGATCTCTCATCCCTCCCACCTCAGGAATTTTCCTTTGTCTTTGCAAACCCTGCAAAAGTCCTATAGCAGCCATTTTGGAGAATTCATTCTTTTTTGGAATAACACGGTGGGAGCATTCGCTAGAAACACGAAAGTTACTGTGTTGAACCATGCGCCGACGGGCATCGTTCCCGTGGTACTGGTAAACCCGTAACTCCAACAGAACCCGAGAAATGGAATTCTCGGGTGCCCCATGTACTAGCCCACCCAAGTGTGGGCTCATTGGAACCGTCATTTTGGAGTGAGATCATTGATAGGTCTGCCGTTATTCTGCTAGGTTCACAGGATGAGTTATGAACCTTATGATATTGCAGAGCTCAAACCATAGCTTGCAGCCAGGGAGGTGGCCAGAGGACCAGCCCTTTTTGTGAGGTCAGAAGCTGACATGCATAAGTCTTGCAGTGAAGTTCCTTAGGCACTTTTCTGCTGGGATGTGCTGAGTAAGAGATCTACCAATGAACTATGACGTGTGGCTCCTTCCCCCAGCCTGGCTTGCCTGTAATGATCTAACAACCATGTGAGTTATCTTTCATTCTTAATCCCATTTTATTTTATAACTGCATCTGTATATAACGATATTGTCTCAGTTTGTTACATCTTTTTATATTATATAAGCACTGCCTGGTTTTTAAGGAATAAACCTATAAATTTATTAGTTTGTTTCTCCTGCTCTATAAACGAATTTGCACGTGCCTGAAGCACTACGCTACTGTTTTGGGGTTGCTACGGACCCTCTTGATAAATTGTTCATCAAAAGCCGTAGCTGGTGGCAGCTAAAAGGAAGGGGTGTAAAGTGTTAATCTATTGGGTGACGCTGGCAGTGACGGAGCGGGGTTTATAAGGGTACTGCCTGGCTGCACCCAGGAGTAATTATAATTCCCTCACTGCAGCGTGCCCAATAGCCAGCACACATCCAAGTGACCCGTCTGGCGACCAATTATCCTAGGTGCAGTTCCCTGACTGACCTGAGGGTAAGGGGGCGCCAGAGAGCTGCAAGTTCCTAAGTGGAAGTGGGATAATTATAAATCCCTGCAGTTTACTGGGTCGGACGGCAGCAGCCGTCGTGTGTGTGCGCGTTTTCGTCACATTTGCAGCACGGAGGGATCACAAGCCGTGATACCCCGGGCTACCGTGTGGCGGACCGCGTGCCTGTTCATCACACCTCCCCATAGGAGCTATGACTGCGCTATTGAATTAGTGCCTGGTAGTAAATTCCCTAAAGGTCGCCTTTTTAACTTGTCTGTACCTGAACATGACGCTATGCGGTCTTATATCAAGGAGTCATTGGAGAAGGGTCATATCAGACCATCCTCTTCACCCTTAGGTGCCGGTTTTTTCTTTGTGGCCAAAAAGGATGGTTCATTAAGGCCGTGTATTGATTATCGTCTCTTGAACAATATTACTGTGAAATATCAATATCCGTTACCCTTGATTTCTGACCTGTTTTCCAGGGTGAAAAGTGCTACTTGGTTTACCAAGCTTGACCTCAGGGGGGCATATAACCTTATTCGCATTAAGCACGGGGATGAATGGAAGACGGCATTTAATTCCCCTGAAGGGCATTTTGAGTACCTTGTGATGCCCTTTGGGCTCACTAATGCTCCTTCTGTCTTCCAGTCCTTCATGAATGACATTTTCAGGGATTTTGTGGATAAATTTCTGATTGTTTATTTGGATGATATCTTGATTTTTTCCAATGACTGGGACTCTCATGTAAAACATGTTCGGACTGTGTTCCAGATTTTGAGAGAGAATGCTCTGTATGTGAAGGGATCAAAGTGTCTTTTTGGCGTTCAGAGGATCTCATTTCTGGGATTCATTTTGTCCCCATCTGTTATTGAAATGGACCCGGTCAAAGTTCAGGCCATCTGTGATTGGGTCCAACCTACTTCATTAAAGGCTCTTCAAAGATTCTTGGGTTTTGCCAATTTTTATCGTAAATTTATTGGTAATTTCTCTGTTATTGTTAAACCATTAACTGATTTGACCAAGAAGGGTTCTGATGTGGTGAATTGGCCTCCTGAGGCAGTCTCTGGATTTCAGGAACTTAAGCAGAGATTCACTTCTGCTCCTGTTCTACGGCAGCCTGATGTTTCTCTACCATTTCAGGTGGAGGTTGATGCCTCTGAAATTGGGGCAGGTGCCGTTTTGTCCCAAAGAGATCCAGAGACCTCTAAAAGTAACCCTTGTGCCTTTTTCTCTCGAAAATTTTCTCCCACTGAACGTAATTATGACGTGGGTAATCGGGAGTTATTAGCCATGAAGTGGGCTTTTGAAGAGTGGAGACATTGGCTGGAGGGAGCCAAACATCAGGTGGTGGTCCTTACGGACCATAAGAATCTAGTTTATCTGGAATCTGCCAAGCGACTTAATCCTAGACAGGCCAGGTGGGCCTTGTTTTTCACACGTTTTAATTTTGTGGTTTCATTTCTTCCTGGCACTAAGAATGTTAAGGCGGATGCCCTCTCGAGGAGTTTCCTGGCAGACTCTCCTGAGTTATCTGATCCTTCTGTTATTTTGAAAGAGGGTGTAGTTCTTTCCGCCATCTCGCCCAATTTGAGACTGGCTCTGGAGGGGTGTCAGGAGGATAAGCCCGAGCGCTGCCCTGTTGGGAAATTGTTTGCCCCGGACCAGTGGAAAAAGAGTGTAATGTCTGAGATTCATTGTTCCGCGTTGGCCGGTCATCCCGGAGTTTTTGGTACCAGAGACTTGGTTAGTCGGTCCTTTTGGTGGTCTACCTTGTCTCGTGATGTCAGGGAGTTTGTGCAGTCCTGCGGGACTTGCTCTCGCTCCAAGCCTTGCTCTCGTTCTAGTGGTTTGTTGATGCCATTACCTGTGCCCAAGAGACCATGGACCCATATCTCTATGGATTTCATTTCCGACCTCCCTGTTTCTCAGAGAATGACCGTCATCTGGGTGATTTGCGATAGGTTTTCCAAGATGATACATCTTGTGCCATTACCTAAGTTGCCTTCCTCCTCTGAATTGGTGCCTTTGTTCCTTCAGCACGTGGTTTGTTTACACGGCATTCCTGAGAACATTGTGTCTGCCAGAGGAGTCCAGTTTGTTTCCAGATTTTGGAGGACCTTTTGTTCTAAAATTGGTGTTCAATTGTCTTTCTCCTCGGCGTTTCATCCTCAGACCAATGGTCAAACTGAGAGAACAAGCCAGACATTGGAGACTTATCTAAGATGCTTTGTGTCTGCTGATCAGGATGACTGGGTCTCTTTTTTGCCTTTGGCTGAGTTTGCTCTTAATAATAGGGCTAGCTCTGCCACTTTGATGTCTCCATTTTTCTGTAATTCTGGGTTTCACCCTCGATTTTCTTCAGGACAGACGGAGGCTTCTGTCTGTCCAGGTGTTGACTCTGTTGTGGAGCGTATGCAACAGATTTGGGACCAGGTAGTGGAGAGGTTGTCCCTCTCTCAGGAGAGGGCCCAGCGGTTTACTAACCGGCATAGGACTGATGGTCCTCGGTTTAAAGTGGGGGACTTGGTCTGGTTGTCCTCAAGAAATATTCCTATGAGAGTGGCATCTCCTAAATTTAAGCCTAGGTTCATTGGACCTTATAAGATCATGGAGATTCTTAATCCTGTTTCTTTTCGTTTGCTTCTTCCAGGGACATTTAAGATCCATAACGTGTTCCACAAGTCCTTGTTGAAGAGGTTTGTTGAGCCAGTGGTTCCTACTACTGTGCCTCCTGACCCTGTTTTGGTTGAGGGCAATCTGGAGTATGTGGTTGAGAAAATATTGAATTCTCGTTTTTCTAGACGGAAACTCCAGTATTTGGTTAAATGGAGAGGTTATGGTCAGGAAGACAATTCTTGGGTGTTTGCTTCGGACATCCATGCTAGGAGACTCATCCGTGCGTATCATAGAACTCATCCTGACCGACCTGGTTGCTCAAATGAGGGTTCGGTGACCCCTCCTCAAGGGGGGGTACTGTTGTGAATAGGCTGGAAATTAGTTCTGAGCAGAAGCTCCCTTTGGTGGTTACAAACGGTACTGGACTGTCCAGTGAAGATTGTGAGGATTGGGAATCAGGTGTTACTGACTGGTCTTATATAAGGGAGTCGCCTTCCCATCAGGGTTGCCGGTGATCAATTGTTCTGGTCTCAATCCTTGATTCCTGTTTCCTTGGTAGCCTGCTGTGTCGTGTCTGAATCTCCTGCTAACAGATAAGACATTTTCTTCTTTTTGTTTTTGTGCTTGATTTTTGCATTTTGTCCTGCACTTCTGTGGGGGCCTTCAGGGTCCCCTCTGGGGGTTTTGCCCTCTCAGTTCAGTTCAGCCACTGATGTTTGTACATTTGCTTTTTCCAGTTTTTTCAGTGGCTGCTGTTTTGTTTTTGGTTACACCAGAGAACTAATTTAGGTGGTAGAGGTCGTGTGATCTCAGGTGTTTTTGAAATTAGTAGTGTTGGTGCTTTTCAGGGTTTTTTGAGATTGCAGTAAGTGCCTTTCCTATCCTTTTCTATTTAGTAAGTTTGGGCCCCAACGTTTGCTCATACTATTTTCTGTCTGTGTCAGTATTTCTTCTTGTCTAACCGCCATTACATGTTTGGGGGCTTTCTATGTTCTTTGGGGATCTGCTGCGGGGCAGATAGCTTTCCTCTTTCTATCTTTAGGTGTAGTTAGTTTCTCAGGCTGTGACGAGGCGTCTAGGACCAACGTAGGAACGCTCCACGGCTGCCTCTAGTTGTGGTGGTTAGTCAGGGTACTGCAATCTCATAGTTTCCAACTGCTCTGGTGTATTTCCTTTTTTGCCTGCTCTCCTCAGCTACCAAATCATAACAGTGGACCCGTCTATCCTTGATGACAAGACTCTGACCTGAAGGCATCTCAAGCCCTGCTGGATCTCAGCATCTTGGTTTCGAACATCTTCATCTTCCTTTCAGTCCATCCTTTACAGAGGAGAAGGGTCACACGACTAATGAATGCTCCGACTGCTGTGAAGAAAAGGATGGGGACAATGTGAGCTGGGGCTCCATAACTGGGCACAGAACCTGCACTGATTGCCTTTGTTTAATTAGATTGTTATATTATAATTCAGTGATGGATGTCACAGATGAATATGGATTCATGGGCAATCGGGACCATCAAATGCCGGACTAAACAGATACATGAGTGACATGACTGTGGATGCAGAATCATTCACCATCCTTTGTATCAGATTGTCACGTATGTGTCATGTCCTAATGTGACTGCTGGAGGACCTGGGATCAGAAGGTCACAACGTTTACACATGTCCTCTTTAGGATCCCTTCTCTATCCCAGGGTCTCCTGTACATCTTCTCTGGTGCTGCCCCACACACTGGGCGTCCTCTCGGCCCCAGCGTGACACAGATGCTGTATCCACCCAGCAGACAGCAGGATTTAACGTCACTATGGACGATTTCAGTATAATTACAGGAATCTGAATCTCCAAGCGCAGCGCAGACATCAGTTCTTAGTGTTCACAGCAATCACTAAAGAGAGAGATTTTTTTCTAAAAATATCCTTTGAGTTATAAAATCCATTACATTAGGATCTAATCCCCGGTGATTGTATTGCAACCAAAGAATGAATTTCAGCAATGTTGTATCTGCGCTTCACAATGTTCTACTAAATAATTACACGTCTGTGTTTAGGTTTTGTTTTTCAAAAAATGTATTTGATAATGCAAAGAAAAAGGCGGTCAGCCATGCTGTGTCTGTAGAAGAGCCGCACATTGCGTCACTGTGACTGTTATAGGGATAATACCACATCTTACTATCTATCTATTTATCTATTTTATCTATTTTATCTATTATCTATTATTACTATCTATTATCTATCTATTATCTATCTATGATAATACACATCTAAGCCCGGATCTAATAGCATACACCAGGATATACCACACACGTCAGGATCGCTGCATCGTATATTCAACGATGCGACTGCAAACAGGACTCGTGGTGCATCAGCTAATATGGCAGCTCCCAAAAGGATCAGACAGCGATCGCACAGGTACCTGCGGTAACATCGCTAGTGTACCGCGTGTATCTTGGATACCAGCGCCCTGATGCAGGGCGCTGGTATCCAAGGTACACAGCGGGTTTGTAGGCACAGCCCCGCACCTGGAAACCCGCTGTGTACCTTGGTTACCAGCGGATCGCTGGTCTCCCGCCTGTCACACGCAGCGATGTGTGCCTGTCAGCGGGAGACCAGCGATCAAACAAATGTCCAGACATTTCAGCGACGATCAGCGATACCTGGCAGGGGGGCTGATCGTCGCTGAATGTCACACACAGCGATATCGCTGGTGAGCTCGCTGCTGCGTCACAAAACTAGTCACTCAGCAGCGATATCGCTGTGTGAGACGGGGCCTTTACTATCTATCTATTATCTATCTAATCTATCTATTATCTATCTATCTATTATCTATCTATAAAGGGATAATACCACATCTTACTATCTATCTATTATCTATCTATTCTCTATTTATTTTCTATTATCTATCTATCATCTATCTATCTATCTATTTTCTGTCTATCTATCTATTATCTATCTATCTCACTCTCCTCTGGCATTTTCCCATCCTCCTTCAAACACTCCATCATTACTCCATTACTAAAGAAACCCGCTCTTGACCCTTCCTGCACAAACAACTACAGACCGGTCTCCAATCTCCCCTTCATCTCTAAACTTTTGGAGCGCCTAGTCTACTCCCGCCTCACCCGTTACCTCTCCACTCACTCCCTCCTAGACCCTTCACAGTCCGGCTTCCGCCCCCTACATTCGACTGAAACTGCACTCATCAAAGTGAACAATGACCTTCTGACAGCAAAACGTAACGGTGACCACTCTCTGCTCGTTCTACTCGACCTTTCTGCAGCTTTCGACACGGTTGACCACCGTCTCCTACTCTCTAGGCTCCAGTCACTTGGTATTAAGGACACTGTTCTCTCCTGGTTCTCTTCCTATCTTTCTGACTGCTCCTTCAGTGTTTCGTTCTCTGGCTACACATCATCTTCTCTTCCTCTCACTGTCGGTGTACCCCATGGCTCAGTCCTTGGCCCCCTTCTCTTCTCTCTCTACACGGCCCCAGTTGGACAGACCATCAGCAGATTTGGCTTTCAGTACCATCTTTATGCTGATGACACACAACTATACACGTCATCCACCGACCTTACCCCCGCTGTACTACAGAACGCCACCGACTGTCTGTCCGCAGTCTCCAACATCATGTCCGCTCTCTATCTGAAACTCAACCTCTCCAAAACTGAACTTCTTCTGCTCCCGCCGTCTACTAACCTCACTAAATCTGACATTTCCCTCTCTGTGGGCAGCACCATAATAACACCCCGGCAGCAGGCTCGCTGTCTGGTGGTAAGTTTGACACCAATCTCTCCTTCACCTCCCATATACAATCTCTTGCCCGCTCTTGCCGCCTACACCTAAAGAACATCTCTAGAATCCGCCCCGCCTGGACTACTGCAACGCTCTATTACTTGGCCTCCCCATTACTCGACTATCCCCTCTCCAGTCCATCCTTAATGCAGCAGCCACGGTCATCCATCTGGCTAATCGGTACTCGGACGCGTCCGCTCTTCGCCACTCCATACACTGTGTGATGATACTGGAAGCTCCATTTCTTGTGCTGTTCTAGAACTTTCCACATAGAACTACGACCCCCATCATTTTGCCAGCCAGAGGAAAGCCACCCCCCTCTTCAGCCGTTGTGCCTGCAGTGCTCTGCAATTCACTGTTTGAACGAACAGCTCACTCTATCCCTTTAACCCCCACCTCAGGAATTTCCTTTGTCTTCAAGTTTCAGCGTTCTCTTCTCCCATTCTATAAAGTGGTAATCTAATCATCTGTCTATAATATGCCGTGAGCTTATGATAGAAACACGGCACCTGCTGTTTTGAATCAGGCGTCCATCAGGCGTCGTTCCCGTGGTACTGGTGAACCCGTAACTCCAACAGAACCCGAGAAATGGAATTCTCGGATGCACCATGAACTATCTCACCCAAGTTTGGGCTCATTTGAACAGTCATTTCAAAGTAAGATCACTGATAGGTATGCCATTATTCTGCTAGGTTCCCAGGATGAGGTATGGTCCTTATGATCTTCCAGAACTAAAACTAGAACTTCCTGCCCGGGGAGGTGGCCAGAAAACCATCCCCTTTTGTGAGGTCACCAGCCCACATGTATAAGTCCTGCAGTTAGCCCCCCTAGTCATATTCCAGGCTGTGATGACGTGATTAACAGATCTGCAAATAAACTATGACATGTGGCTCCTCCCCCAGCCTGTCTTGCCTGTAACTACCTAAGTACCATGTAAGTGATTTTCACCTTTAATCCTGTTTTATTTTTAACTGCATTGTACATAACTGTATTGTCTCAGCTTGTTACATCTTTTTATATTGTATAAACACTGCCTGCATCTTAGGAATAAACCTATAAAATTATTAGTTTGTTTCTCCTGCTCAATAAATGATTTTGCACATGCCTGAAGTACTATGCTACTGATTTGGGGTTGCTACGGACCCTCTTGATAAATTGTTCATTAAGTAAATCGTAGCTGGTGGCAGCTAAAAAGAAGGGTGAAAAGTGTTAACCTATTGGGTGGCATTGGCAGTGACGGAGCGGGTTTTATAAGTGTATTGCCTGGCTGCGGCCCGGAGTAATTATAATTCCCTCACTGCAGCGTGCCCAATAGCCAGCACACATCCAAGTGGCCCGTCTGGCGACTAATTATCCTAGGTGCAGTTCCCTGACTGACCTGAGGGTAAGGGGGCGCCAGAGAGCTGCAAGTTCCTAAGTGGAAGTGGGATAATTATAAATCCCTGCAGATTATTGGGTCGGACGGCAGCAGCCGTCGTGTGTGTGCCGCGTTTTCGTCACATTTGTGGCAACAGAGGGATCACAAGCCGTGATACCCCGGGCTACCGTGTGGCGGACCGTGTGCCGTTCATCACACACTGGCTGCCCATTTATTATAGGATCCAATTCAAAGTACTGGTTCTCACCCACAAAGCTCTCCACAGTGCAGCACCCCCCTACATCTCCTCCCTCATTTCTGTCTATCACCCTGCCCGTCCTCTCCACAGTGCAGCACCCCCCTACATCTCCTCCCTCATTTCTATCTATCGGCCTAACCGACTGCTGCGTTCAGCAAACGACTTTCGACTAACCTCTGCACTAATCCGTACCTCCCACTCCCGACTCCAAGACTTCTCCCGCGCTCTGCCAATCCTCTGGAATGCTCTACCCCAAGAAATTAGGACTATCCACAATTTGCATGGTTTCAGGCGCTCCCTCAAAACACATCTGTTCAGAGCGGCCTATCACATTCACTAATCAAAGTCATTCTATGTGTAAGTGTGTGTGTGTAGCCCATTCACTATCTCCATCCATCCCTCACTCCCTCAACATGGCTGGACCATCATTGTAAATGCATCATTGTATATACACACCTGTACTTTGTATCTCCCCCACCTCATTGTAGATTGTAAGCTCTCACGAGCAGGGGCGGCTGATTTTGCTTTAATTATTGTATTGTTAACGTTGTTACTTATGACTTGTCTTCTGAAACTGTTAAACTGTAAAGCGCTGCGGAATATGATGGCGCCAATCCTCTGGAATGCTCTACCCCAAGAAATTAGGACTATCCACAATTTGCATGGTTTCAGGCGCTCCCTCAAAACACATTTGTTCAGAGCGGCCTATCACATTCACTAATCAAAGTCATTCTATGTGTAAGTGTGTGTGTGTGTAGCCCATTCACTATCTCCATCCATCCTCACTCCCTCAAGATGGCTGGACCATCATTGTAAATACACCATTGTATATACACACCTGTACTTTGTATCTCCCCCACCTCATTGTAGATTGTAAGCTCTCACGAGCAGGGGCGGCTGATTTTGCTTTAATTATTGTATTGTTAACGTTGTTACTTATGACTTGTGTTCTGAAACTGTTAAACTGTAAAGCGCTGCGGAATATGATGGCGCTATATAAATAAAGATTATTATTATTATTATCTATCCATCATCTATCTATTTATCTATCATCTATCCAGGGTCGGACTGAGGCACCGGACACCGGAGGGACCTCTGGTGGGCCTTGCCCCCAGCCCCTGCCTCCTTCATTAGTCCCTGCCCTGCATGTCAATAGTGCCTACAACTGACCGGGGCCATGCTGTGTGCAGATGTCAGGCGCATCGGCGGCTGGGCACAACTCCTAGACTCCCCTGATCCAGCTGAGAGCACTGCGCCAGCCATTTCCACATCATCCTATAAATCCCAGCAATGACGTCGCTAGGCTGTTCTGTGCCCACAGGACCTGTGATGAGGTCACAGGAGGGGAGGAGTCAGGGGTCAAATGATCAGGGGCCTCTGTATGTAGGACTTTGGGGTGCTGGTTGTCATGGTGCTGGATGAGGGGAAGTTTCTGTGTGGGGTCAGGAGGGGTTTACAGGGTGGATGTAGCAGAGCTGTTTGTGCATGAGGTGTACGGAGCAGAGCTGTTTGTGTATGAGGTGTACGGAGCGGAACCATGTGTGTATGGGGTCTACGGAGCGGAGCCGCGTGTTTATAGGGTGTACGGAGCAGAGCCGCATGTGTATAGGGTATACGGAGCAGAGCCGCGTGTGTATACGGTGTACGGAGCAGAGCCACGTGTGTATAGGGTGTACGGAGCAGAGCCACTTGTTTATGGCGTGTGCGGAGCAGAGCCATGTGTGTACGAGGTATACACAGTGGAGCCGCGTGTGTATGGGGTGTGTGGAGCGGAGCCATGTCTGTATGAGGTGTACAGAGCGGAGCCACGTGTGCATGCGGTGTACGAAGCGGAGCTGCCTGTGTATGGGGTGTGCGGAGCTGAGTCGCGTGTGTACAAGGTGTACGGAGCAGAGCCGCGTGTGTTCTTGGTGTATGGAGCGGAGCCGTGTGTGTACGAGGTGTACGGAATGGAGCCCTGTGTGTATGTAGTGTACGGAGCCGTGTGTGTACGGGTATACGAAGCGGAGCAGCGTGTGTACGGGGTATACAAAACAGAGCCCTGTATGTATGAAGTGTACAGAGCTGAGCCGTGTGTTTAGAGCAGAGCCATGTGTGCACGAAGTTTACGGAGTGGAGCCATGTGTGTACTGAGTGGAGCCGTGTGTGTGAAGGGTGTACGGAGCGGAGCCGTGTGTGTATGAGGCATACAAAGCGGAACCGTGTGTGTATGAGGTGTGCGGAGCCGTGCGTGTACAAGGTGTATGGTGTGGAGCATTTATACCTCCCAACCGTCCCAGATCCAGCGGGACTGGCCCGATTTTGAGAGTCTGCCATGCTGTCCCGGCTGGGAGCTTACTTGTCCCGCGGACAAAGGAGTACACGGCGGAGCCCCAAGGAGCACTTTAAAATTCGCACGTGACGTTCCCCCAGAAGTGATGTGCTGGAAGCTGACCGGAAATGAGGTAATTTTGGGAAGAGATTGTGACGGAACCATGGATGCACTTCAGGGAATGCTTCAGATCCATCCCTGTGTCCTCCTCCAACAGCGAAGACAGCGGGATCGCCTTGTAATCGGGGATGTCGGCCATGTGAGCGGATCATGATATGTGTCATGTGTGCATTGCCACGAAGATCGTCGCGGTTGCACATTTTGACTTCTCACAGCTGAGTTGCTGTTTCTTTGTGTTTGGCAGCTTGGGAGTTAATTCTGTCTGTGCTCGGTGCTGGGACTGGGTGCAGTTTCTCGCGGCTGCAATTGATTATTTGTTGATTGGTTTCCTTTAAATTCCTGGTTGTCTGCTTTGGGAGTTTCCAGTGAAATCCTTCATGCAGACCACAGATAGGAATGAATCTGTATAGTCTTAAGTTGAGAGCTCCTTAGCTGTTTTAAGCTCAACTTGCTTAGAGTTTATTTCCCAGACCATTTATGTTCCTTCGGTGTTTGAGTGTGTATGCAAGTGAGTGCTATCCTGTCTGTCTTATATGTCTAATCAGTGTATTTAGCTGAGATCAGCCCATATCCCTTTGGTGGTAATCAGGATCCTTCTTAGGACTGATTACAGGGTTCAGGGTCTGACAGGAGACAGGGTTAGGCTGGAGACTTGGACCTCTGAACCATTATCAGTACCTCCAAGGTAAGGGATTAGTTAGGACCCCAGAGTAGGTCAGGTTAGACCCCGGTCCTCCTCTTTCCTGTTACAGCTCATCAAGTCCTCAAGATTAACCCTGAGTTCAACTATATTGTTTCTGCACATCTAGTCCTCAAGATTAACCCTAAAGTTCTGCAGAGATTGTGTCAGGTAAATCTATTTTATACTTACATTCTGATGTTGCTAAACTATATGTTGTATAGAGTGTGGTTCCTGTATAAATAGTTTACTGACATTGTATACATATCATTAGACAGCGTGACATTTTCACTGGCCATAAAAAATTATCTCTAGTTACCATGGATCCAGTAGCCCAGCTGGCTCTGCAGTTGCAGGGATTATCCATGGAGCTGACGGACATTAAGTCCAAAGTTTTGTCTCCCCTGGAGCAAACCAGAGTTGAACCTAAAGTAGCTCTTCCAGATAGGTTCACTGGTGGGCGAGACAAATTTTTTACCTTCCGGGAGGCATGTAAATTGTATTTTCGGCTTCGGCCGCGATCATCAGGGAGTGATGAGCAGAGAGTGGGAATTGTTATCTCACTTCTTCAAGGGGACCCTCAATCCTGGGCATTTTCCCTTCCTCCGGGGTTCCCGGCTCTACAGTCTGTAGATCAATTTTTTTACTGCTCTGGGATTGGTATATGATGACCCAGATCGGGTCTCTCTTGCTGAGACCAAATTACGTAAGTTACAGCAGGGAGATCGTCCGGCGGAGGAATTTGCTTCTGAGTTTCGTAGATGGGCCACGGATACTCAGTGGAATGACCCAGCTCTTAGGAGCCAGTTTTGTCATGGGCTTTCTGACAAATTAAAAGACGTTTTGGCCCAGTATGAGTCTCCTCCTTCTCTGGAGGCTGCTATGGCCCTAGCTATCCGTACTGATAGACGGCTTCAGGAGAGGGGTGAGGTAACTCCACTCCTGTTGTTTCTCCACCTACTACTAAAGTCCCTTATGTTGAGGTTCCCCTTGTCTGTTCGGATGAGCCTATGCAGTTGGGAGGGACATCTTTTCGTAGTAGGGGATTGGCGGCACGCCGCAGAACTAGAAGGTGTTTTTTCTGCGGGAAAGAGGGACATTTTGTTGGAGAATGTCCATCCCGTGTCTTGTTAAGTAAAAAGTCACCGGAAAACTGCTAATCCCAGGTTGTGTGGTGGACGACAACCTGGGAGTATGTATTTCATCCGCCGGTTCTTCTCAGTTCCTTGTACCAGTGGAGGTGGTGGTTGGTACTAGAGTGAAGAGATTGTCTGTTCTTCTGGATAGTGGTTCTGGGGCTAATCTGGTTGACACTCAGTTTGCTCAGGCTCAAGGTATGCATCTGAATGTATTGGTCAAACCGATCCCTATTTTCTCCATTGACGCCAGGCCTCTCGGCCAAGGTAGCTTTGTTCATGAGGTTCATAACATTGACCTTCGGGTAGGGCAATACATAGGGAACAATTATCTTGTTATGTGTTGGAGGGTCTACCTACTCCCATTGTGTTGGGACTTCCTTGGTTGGTTAAACATTACCCTGTGATTAATTGGCAGTCCAGAGAGATAAGCCAATGGGGTGAGTTTTGCAAAAGCAACTGCATGAACACAGTCATCAGTGCGGTCGTGCCTAGTACATTGCCTCCTTTTTTGGAGGATTTTGGGGATGTTTTCTCTGAGGAGGGGTGTCGGGAGTTGCCTCCTCATCGCGTGTATGACTGCTCTATTAATCTACTTCCTGATGCTAAGTTGCCTAAAGCTAGGTTGTATAATCTTTCTGGTCCTGAAAGACAGGCTATGAAAGATTATATTTCTGAAAGTCTGGCCAAAGGGCATATTAGACCTTCATCTTCCCCTGTGGCCGCGGGGTTTCTTCTTTGTGAAGAAAAAAGATGGAGGCCTACGCCCTTGCTTGGATTTCCGCGAACTTAATCGGATTACTGTTCGAGATCCGTATCCACTCCCTCTTATTCCTGATCTCTTCAATCAAATTGTTGGCGCCAAATGGTTCTCTAAATTGGATCTCAGGGGGGCATATAATCTGATTAGGATAAAAGAGGGGGATTGTTATGTTACGGTAGCTGAGGAGTGCAGGTAAAAAAGGAAATACACCAGAGCAGTTGGAATCTATGAGATTGCAGTACCCTGACTAACCACCACAACTAGAGGCAGCCGTGGAGCGTTCCTACGATGGTCCTAGACGCCTCGTCACAGCCTGAGAAACTAACTACACCTAAAGATAGAAATGGGAAAGCTATCTGCCCGGAGCAGAACCCAAGATAATAGAAAGCCCCCAAACATGTAAGGGCGGTTAGACAAGAGGAAATACTGACACAGAAAGAAAATAGTATGAGCAAACGCTGGGGCCCAAACTATCTAAATAGAAAAGGACAGGAAGGGTACTTACTGCAATCCCAGAAAACCCTGAAAAACACCAACTCTACTAATTTCAAAATCACCAGAGATCACACGACCTCTACCACCTAAATTAGTTCTCTGGTGTAACAAAAACAGCAGCCACTGAAAAAACTGCAAAAAGCAAAAGTACAAAACACAGTGGCTGGACTAAACTGAGAGGCAAAAGCCCCCGGAGGGGACCCAGAAGGCCCCCACAGAAGTGCAGGACAAAATGCAAAAATATAGCAAAAACACAAAATAAGAAATTGTCTTATCTGATAGCAGGAGATGCAGACACGACACAGCAGGCTACAAGGGAAACTGGAAAGAAGGATTCAGACCAGAACAATTGATCACCGGCAACCCTGATGGGAAATGATTCCCTTAAATAAGACCAATCAGTAACACCTGATTCCCAATCCTCACTAGTACCGCTTGTAACCACCAGAGGGAGCCTCTGCTCAGAACTCATCTCAAACCCATTCACAACAGTACCCCCCCTTGAGGAGGGTCACCGAACCCTCATTTGAGCAACCAGGTCGGTCAGGATGAGTTCTATGATACGCACGGATAAGTCTCCTAGCATGGATGTCCGAAGCAAACACCCAAGAATTATCTTCCTGACCATAACCTCTCCATTTAACCAAATACTGGAGTCTTCGTCTAGAAAAACGAGAATCCAATATTTTCTCAACCACATACTCCAGATTGCCCTCAACCAAAACAGGGTCAGGAGGCACAGCAGCAGGAACCACTGGCTCAACAAACCTCTTCAACAAGGACTTGTGGAACACGTTATGGATCTTAAATGTCCCTGGAAGAAGCAAACGAAAAGAAACAGGATTAATAATCTCCATGATCTTATAAGGTCCAATGAACCTAGGCTTAAATTTAGGAGATGCTACTCTCATAGGAATATTCTTTGAGGACAACCAGACCAAGTCCCCCACTTTAAACCGAGGACCATCAGTCCTATGCCGGTTAGCAAACCGCTGGGCCTTCTCCTGAGAGAGGGACAACCTCTCCACTACCTGGTCCCAAATCTGCTGCATACGCTCAACAACAGAGTCAACACCTGGACAGACAGAAGCCTCCGTCTGTCCTGAAGAAAATCGAGGGTGAAACCCAAAATTACAGAAAAACGGAGACATCAAATGGCAGAGCTAGCCCTATTATTAAGAGCAAACTCAGCCAAAGGCAAAAAAGAGACCCAGTCATCCTGATCAGCAGACACAAAGCATCTTAGATAAGTCTCCCAATGTCTGGTTTGTTCTCTCAGTTTGACCATTGGTCTGAGGATGAAATGCCGAGGAGAAAGACAATTGAACACCCGTTTTAGAACAAAAAGTCCTCCAAAATCTGGAAACAAACTGGACTCCTCTGTCAGACACAATGTTCTCAGGAATGCCGTGTAAACGAACCACGTGCTGAAGGAACAACGGCACCAAATTCAGAGAGGAAGGCAACTTAGGTAATGGCACAAGATGTATCATTTTGGAAAACCTATCACAAATTACCCAGATGGTGGTCATTCTCTGAGAAACAGGAAGATCGGAAATGAAATCCATAGAGATATGGGTCCATGGTCTCTTGGGCACAGGCAATGGCATCAACAAACCACTAGAGCGAGAGCAAGGCTTGGGAGCGAGAGCAAGTCCCCAGGACTGCACAAATTCCCTGACATCGCGAGACAAGGTAGGCCACCAAAAGGACCGACTAACCAAGTCTCTGGTACCAAAAATTCCGGGATGCCCAGCCAATGCGGAACAATGAATCTCAGACATCACACTCTTTTTCATTGGTCGGGACAAACAATTTTCCAACAGGGCAGCGCTCGGGCCTATCCTCCTGACACCCCTCCAGAGCAAGTCTCAAATTAGGCGAGATGGCGGAAAGAACTACACCCTCCTTCAAAATAACAGAGGGATCAGATAGCTCAGGAGAGTCCGCAAGGAAACTCCTCGAGAGGGCATCCGCCTTAACATTCTTAGTGCCAGGAAGAAAGGAAACCACAAAATTAAAACGTGTGAAAAACAAGGCCCACCTGGCCTGTCTAGGATTGAGTCGCTTGGCAGATTCCAGATAGACCAGATTCTTATGGTCCGTAAGGACCACCACCTGATGTTTGGCTCCCTCCAGCCAATGTCTCCACTCTTCAAAAGCCCACTTCATGGCCAATAACTCCCGATTACCCACGTCATAATTACGTTCAGTAGGAAAAATTTTCGAGGAAAAAAGGCACAAGGTTACTTTTAGAGGTCTCTGGATCTTTTTGGACAAAACGGCACCTGCCCCAATTTCAGAGGCATCAACCTCCACCTGAAATGGCAGAGAAAACATCAGGCTGCCGTAGAACAGGAGCAGAAGTGAATCTCTGCTTAAGTTCCTGAAACGCAGAGACTGCCTCAGGAGGCCAATTCACCACATCAGAACCCGTTCTGGTCAAATCAGTTAATTTGGGTTTAACAATAACAAGAAATTCCCAATAAATTTACGATAAAAATTGGCAAAACCCAAAAATCTCTGAAGAGCCTTTAATGAAGTAGGTTGGACCCAATCAACAGATGGCCTGAACCTTGACCGGGTCCATTTCAATAACAGATGGGACAAATGAATCCCAGAAATGAGATCTTCTGTACGCCAAAAAGACACTTTGATCCTTCACATACAGAGCTTTCCCTCTCTCAAAATCTGGAATACAGTTCGAACATGTTTCACATGAGAGTCCCAGTCATTAGAAAAAATCAAGATATCATCCAAATAAAACAATCAGAAACTTGTCCACAAAATCCTGAAAAATGTCATTCATGAAGGACTGGAAGACGGAAGGAGCATTAGTGAGCCCAAAGGGCTCACAAGGTACTCAAAATGCCCTCAGGGTGTTAAATGCCGTCTTCCATTCATCCCCGTGCTTAATGCGAATAAGGTTATACGCCCCCCTGAGGTCAGCTTGGTAAACCAAGTAGCGTTTTTCACCCTGGAAAACAGGTCAGAAATCAAGGGTAACGGGTATTGATATTTCACAGTAATATTGTTCAAGAGACGATAATCAATACACGGCCTTAATGAACCATTTTTTTGGCCAAAAAGAAAAAACCGGCACCTAAGGGTGAAGAGATGGTCGATATGACCCTTCTCCAATGATTCCTTGATAAAGACCGCATAGCGTCATGTTCAGGTACAGACAAGTTAAAAAGGCGACCCTTAGGGAATTTACTCCCTGGCACTAATTCAATAGCGCAGTCATAGCTCCTATGGGGAGGTAAGGATGCAGATTTACTTTCGCTAAACACATCAGAAAATCAAACAAAAAGTCAGGAACATCCTCAGCCTGGGGGAGGCAGAAAAAACAGGAGTGTTGGTATTAACACATTGGCAGCCCAACTGGTTACAGACACAGATTTCCAATCCAAAACAGGATTATGAGACTGTAACCAAGGGAAACCCACACGATAATGTCATGCAGATTATATAGAACCAAAAATTTGCAGCACTCCTGGTGATCAGGTTCAACCCTCATTAACACCTGAGTAGAAAACTGGGGTTTATTCTCACCCAAAGGGGTAGAATCGATCCCCAGTAGGGGAATAGACTTCTGTAGGGTATCAAGGGAAATCCACAACGTTTAGCAAAACATAATCCATCAGGTTAATAGCTGCTCCAGAATCAACGAAAGCCTGAGCAGAAAATGAGGACAGAGAGCATATCAGAGTGACAGTTAATAAAAACTTAGTCTGAACACTACCCAAGACAACTGAGCGTGCAAAACGTCTTCCCCCGCTTAGGGCAGACTGAATAGCATGAGAGGCATCACCACAGTAGAAACATAACCCATTGCGCTTTCGAAACTCATGACGCTGTGCCCCAGACACCACTCCATCACACTGCAGGGCTCAGAAGCTGGACACAAGGCAACACCACTCCACGCATACTTCTCCGCTCACGCAAAACGTCTGTCAATTTGAATCGCTAATGACATAGAATCATTGAGACCAAGGGGACAGGGAATCCACCATAACATCCTTTACATTATCCGACAGACCCTTCCGGAAAAGCCGCCAAAGCGTCGTCATTCCATTTTGGGCAGGACTGCCCACCTACGGAATCTCTGACATATAACTCAGCGTCATCAAGCCCCTGATTTAATGCAACAAAGGGTTTTTCAGCTTGATCAGTGACATTAGGCTCATCGTACAATAACCCCAAAGCCTGAAAAAAATGCATCAACATCACTCAAAACAGGATCCCCAGGTGTGAGGGAAAAACCCAATCCTGAGGATCGCCACGCAGGAGAGAGATGACAATTTGAACCTGCTGCGCTGCGTTTCTGGGAATTAGATTTTAAGGCAAGAAACAATTTACAATTATTTTTGAAATTCTGAAACTTAGCTCGATCCCCTGAAAACAAATCTGGATGGGGATCCTAGGTCCACAACAGGCAACCTAGCAAGATATGCAGCAATACTCCGAACCTCAGTGGCAAGCTGATCCACACGGCCAGACAACTGTGCAAACTCCATTGGGAGAAAAGATACCTCCCCAGCACCCAGAGAATACAGAGGGAAAAAAAAAAAAAAAAAAATGCAACAACAGAAAAATATCTCTGACAACTTTTCTTCCTTCAAAATTTTTTTCCCTTCTGTGAGTACCATACAATTTTTATGGCCGGTGATACTGTTATGTTACGGTAGCTGAGGAGTGCAGGTAAAAAGGAAATACACCAGAGCAGTTGGAATCTATGAGATTGCAGTACCCGACTAACCACCACAACTAGAGGCAGCCGTGGAGCGTTCCTACGATGGTCCTAGACGCCTCGTCACAGCCTGAGAAACTACTACACCTAAAGATAGAAATAGGAAAGCTATCTGCCCCGGAGCAGAACCCCAAAGTAAAGAACAGCCCCCAAACATGTAATGGCGGTTAGACAAGAGGAAATACGACACAAAAGAAAATAGTATGAGAAACGGCAAATGGGGCCCAAACTATCTAAATAGAAAAGGACAGGAAGGGTACTTACTGCAATCCCAGAAAACCCTGAAAAACACCAACTCTACTATTTCAAAATCACCAGAGATCACACGACCCTCTACCACCTAAATTAGTTCTCTGGTGTAACAAAACAGCAGCCACTGAAAAAACTGCAAAAAGCAAAAGTACAAAACACAGTGGCTGGACTTAAACTGAGAGGGCAAAAGCCCCCGGAGGGGACCAGAAGGCCCCCACAGAAGTGCAGGACAAAATGCAAAAATATAGCAAAAACACAAATAGAAATTGTCTTATCTGATAGCAGGAGATGCAGACACGACACAGCAGGCTACAAGGGAAACTGGAAAGAAGGATTCAGACCAGAACAATTGATCACGGCAACCCTGATGGAAATGATTCCTTAAATAAGACCAATCAGTAACACCTGATTCCCAATCCTCACTAGTACCGCTTGTAACCACCAGAGGGAGCCTCTGCTCAGAACTCATCTCAAACCCATTCACAACAGGGGATGAATGGAAAACGGCGTTTAACACGCCGGAGGGAATTATGAAAACCTGGTCATGCCTTTTGGTCTGACACTGCTCCAGCAGTATTCCAACATTTTGTCAATGACATTTTTCGTCACCTTGTGGGGGTGTTTGTGGTCGTATATTTGGATGACATTTTAATTTACTCGCCAGATCTTGTGTCTCACCAGGAGCATGTGAGACAGGTGTTGCAGATCTTGCGAGACAATAAACTATACGCCAAACTGGAGAAGTGTGTTTTTTGCCATACAGGAACTTCAGTTTTTGGTTTTTTGGTGTCAGCCTCCGGTTTCCGGATGGACTCTGAAAAGGTGGAGCAGTGCTTGAATGGATCAGCCAGGGGATCTTAGCTCTGCAGCGTTTTTTTGGGGTTTGCTAATTACTACCGGAAATTTATTTGTAATTTCTCATCTGTTGTCAAACCTCTCACTGACATGACGAGAAAAGCGACGGATTTTTCTAAGTGGTCGGACAAAGCTTGCCAAGCCTTTTCCTCTTTAAAAAGAATGTTTTGCTTCGGCACCCGTTCTCATCCAACCAGATGTATCTCAGCCGTTCATTGTGGAGGTGGACGCGTCTGACGTAGGGTGGGTGCTATATTGTCCCAGGGTCCGTCCCTGGTAAATGGCATCCGTGCGCTTTCTTTCTAAGAAATTGTCGTCCGCCGAAAGAATTATGATATCGGCAATAGGGACTTTTGGCCATTAAATTGGCTTTTGAAGAATGGGCGTCACTTTTTGGAGGGGGCAGTCCACCCGGTCACCGTTATTACTGATCACAAGAACCTGCTGTATTTAGAATCCGCTAAGTATCTGAATTCCAGACAAGCTCGATGGTCGTTGTTTTTTACCAGGTTTAATTTTGTCGTCACTTATCGCCCTGGATCTAAGAATGTAAAGGCTGATGCCTTGTCTCGCAGTTTCCCAGGGCCGGGAAAACGGACGACCCGATTCCTATCCTTCAGGAGGGGGGTGGTAGTGTCGGCTGTATGTTCTGAGCTTGAGGAGGAGGTGTTAGAGACTCAGGGGGACGCCCCTGCAGGACCTCCAGGAGACTGTTTGTCCCGAATCAGTTGAACAAAAGGTTATTGAGGACATCTAATTCTGCTTTAGCAGGACATCCGGGAGTAAGGCTACTTTAGGATCTCCTTTCTCGCCGGTTTTGGTGGCCTAACGCTAATAAAGATGTTATAACTTTTGTCGCGTCCTGTGGGGTTTGTGCTCGCTCTAAAACTCCTCATACCCGTCCGTCTGGGACCCTTTTACCCTTGAAACTTCCGGAGCGTCCATGGACTCATTTATCTATGGACTTCATTACGGACCTTCCTCCGTCGTCTGGGAATACTGTCTTACTGGTGTTGTTGAACAGGTTCAGTAAGATGGCACATTTCGTTGCTTTCCTGCACTCCCTAATGCTAAAACTCTGGCGCAGGTGTTCATTAGGGAGATCGTTAGCTTCATGGGTTGCCTTCTGATGGGGTGTCAATAGGGGTCTCAGTTTGTGTCCAAATTTGGAGGGCATTTTTGTTTACGTCGGGGATGCAATTGTCGTTTTCCTCGGCTTTTTCCACAGACCAATGGTCAACAGAGCGTCTGAATCGAAGTTTAGAGACATATCTCCGGTGTTTTGTATCGGAGAACCAGGAGGACTGGTCTTCTTTCTTGCCTCTGCAGAGTTCGCTCTTAACAACAGGCGGAGCGAGTCCACTGGTAAGTCCCCGTTTTTTGGGGCATATGGTTTTCACCCCAGTTTTGTACTTTCAATGGGGGGGGTCCTTCTGGGTTCCTGAGGAGGAGCGTTTCTCGTCGTCACTTGCTTCTGTGTGGCAGGTGTATTGAATAATTTGAGTACGATGGGGAACCGTTACAAACGTATGGCTGATAGGAGGAGAGTTTCTGGTCCAGATCTGAATGTGAACGATCTGGTATGGTTGTCTACCAGGAATATAAAACTTAAGTGCCCTCCTGGAAACTGGGTCCCAGATTCATCAGGCCGTACAGGATCAGTTCCATAATTAATCCTGTGGCATTTCGTCTGGAACTCCCTTCTACGTTTAAAATTCATAATGTGTTCCACAAGTCATTACTTAAAAGTATGTGGCACCAGTCATACCGTCACCTCTACCTCCTCCTCCAGTGTTGGTCAATGGTAATTTGGAATTTCAAGTATCAAAAATCATTGACTCTCGTCTGAATCACCAGTCCCTTCAGTACTTGGTGCATTGGAAGGAGAATGGTCCAGAGAGAGACGTGGGTCCCTGCGTCTGATGTTAACGCAGATCGTTTGGTTCGGACCTTCCACAGAACTCACCCGGGCAGGCCTGGCCCTGGGGTCCGGAGGGTCCCTCGTAGAAGGGGGGGTACTGTCATGTGTGCATTGCACGAAGATTCGTCGCGGTTGCACATTTTGACTTCTCACAGCTGAGTTGCTGTTTCTTTGTGTTTGGCAGCTTGGGAGTTAATTCTGTCTGTGCTGGGACTGGGTGCAGTTTCCTCCCGGCTGCAATTGATTATTTGTTGATTGGTTTCCTTAAATTCCTGGTTGTCTGCTTGGGGGTGCCAGTGAAATCCTTCATGCAGACCACAGATAGGAATGAATCTGTATAGACTAAAGGTACTGCACACTAAACAATCCCGCTAGCGATCCAAATAACGACGCATAACTAATGCGATCGCTAGCGGGATTGTTTCTATATCGCTAAATGCTGCCGCTTTAGCGATATAGTTAACGACGCTAATCGCCGTTAGCGATCTTCTTAAACGACTTTAGGGTACAAAAGTACCGCTAAATCGCTAAGAAAAGGTGCCACACAGCGATTAGATACTTACCCAGCGGGAGCGCGACGAGAAAATAGGGTCCGGAACGATTCCAGCGACGAGCGAGATCACAGCAGGAAGCCCGTCGCTGGAAGCGCCGCACTGAACAACATCGCTAACAAGGATCGCTAAATAGTGACGTTTTTTTTAGCGATCCCATTAGCGATATTGTTTAGTGTGGCATACCCTTTAAGTGAGAGCTCCTTAGCTGTTTTAGCTCAACTTGCTTAGAGTTTATTTCCCAGACCATTTATGTTCCTTCGGTGTTGAGTGTGTATGCAAGTGAGTGCTATCCTGTCTGTCTTATAGTCTAATCTGTGTATTTAGCTGAGATCAGCCCATATCCCTTTGGTGGTAATCAGGATCTTTCTTAGGACTGATTACAGGGTTCAGGGTCTGACAGGAGACAGGGTTAGGCTGGAGACTTTGGACCTCTGAACCATTATCATACCTCCAAGGTAAGGGATTAGTTAGGACCCCAGTGTAGGGTCAGGTTAGACCCCGGTCCTCCTCTTTCCTGTTTACAGCTCATCAAGTCCTCAAGATAACCCTGAGTTCAACTATTCGTTCCTGCACATCTAGTCCTCAAGATTAACCCTAAAGTTCTGCAGAGATTGTGTCAGTAAATCTATTTTATACTTACATTCTGATGTTGCGAAACTATATGTTGTATAGAGTGTGGTTCTTATAAATAGTTTACTGACATTGTATTCATATCATTAGACAGCGTGACAGTATTATAAGTGTATTACCCCGCTGCGGCTCGGAGTAATTATATTTCCCTCACTGCAGCGTGCCAATAGCCAGCACACTCCAAGTGACCGTCTGGCGACTGATTATCCTAGGTGCAGTTCCCTGACTGACCTGAGGGTAAGGGGGCCCCAGAGAGCTGCAAGTTCCTAAGTGGAAGTGGGATAATTATAAATCCCTGCAGTTTACCGGGTCGGACGGCAGCACCGTCGTGTGTGTGCACCGTTTCATCACAATTGGTGGCAGCGGTGGGATCACAAGCCGTGATACCCCGGGCTACCGTGTGGCGGACCGTGTGCCCGTTCATCACATATTGGTGGCAGAGCGGTGGGATTATAGAGCTTAGTGATCGGTTTGAGCAATCATTCCATTCACTAAAAAACTTGCACGGTTCTTCAGCGACCCTGCATCTAAAGTTTTGGAGAACAGACTCAGTGTTTATTAGTCCTGAGACAATTGTGTGTACTTGCGGTTTACCCCCCCTTCTCTTTGTTTTTCTATCCTATCTTTTATTTGGCAACCATGGCTACGAGGGGATACGACGGTATAATCGGAATAGCAAGGAATCTCTTCTTGCCATGTGCGAGTGGAGGAGATTGTCCCCATGGCCCAAACCAAGGCCGAAGTGATCCAGGCCCTGATGGCACGGGACCACGCTCAGAGCGAGGAGGGCGCAGGAGCCGGCCCAAGCCAAGTTGGTGCCGCAGGAGCAGAGGCCCAACCCCTGACTGCTTAACCCAGGGCGGGATGGACCCTTACCTGCACGGCCCTGGAGGGACTCCCCACCGACGACCGGGAGGAGGGCCTGAAGCTGATCCAGCAATAACCAGCAGGAGGCCCAGCCGAGCGCCCAAACCCAGCGGGAGGCTGAGAGGCCCAGCGGGAGGCTGAAGAGCCCAGCGGGAGGCTGAGAGAGCCGAGCGGAGGCTGAGAGAGCCGAGCGGGAAGCTGAGAGAGCCATGAACTGGAGTGCTCAGACAAGGGGGAATGCCCTCCACACCCAGAGCATTGTGCCCAGCAGCCTCAGAGTCCCAAGCCCCGGGCCCGGGGCACTTTCCCGTGATGGAAAAGGACGGAGACTTGGACACTTTCTGCGGGCCTTTGAGAAAGTCTGCAGACAGTACCGGCTGCTGACAACCAATGTGCCAGGTACTTGACCCCCGGGCTAAGGGCAAAGCTCTGGAGGCGTTTGCTTCACTCACGCCGGATCAAGATGACAACTATCAGGCCATCAAGCAGGCCCTGATCGCCAAGTACCACTAACCCCTGAGGTATACCGAAAGAAGTTCCGGAACCTCTAACGTGGCCCACACGACAGTTATAGCGATGTGGTGCAAGGATTCAGGAACCACTTTGACCAGTGGATCATGGACTGTCAGTTGACACCTTTGAGAAGCTGAGGGGCCTGATGATCAAAGACCAGTTCCTGCATCTGTGCCCAGCTGAGGTCCGACAGTTCATCCTGGACCGAGAACCGGAGGACCCAGGTCAGAACCCAAAGGATCGCCGACAGCTATGAGGCCAACGGGGACGGGAATAGAAAAACCCGAGGTGCGGAAGCCGTCCCACCCGCTGGGGGGGGGGGGGAAGCCTGCAACCAACCCCAGTGCCCTGCCAGCCGCCCTCTGGAGGCACTACCCCTTTGCCAGCGCCCGGCCTACACAGACCCCCGCCAGTGTTTCTCCTGTAAAAGGACTGGACACATCAGCCCCACCTTCCGGAGAGGCAGAAGAACCCCCCAGCCAAGCCTCCGGCCCAACGCCTCTGTTCTTTGGTGGGTGGTGTGGTGGGGAGGGTTGATGACAACGTGCAGCCCGTCCGCGTGGGGGCCCTCTTGCTACAGGCCTCAAGGACACCGGGGCTGAACGAACCCTCATCCGACCCGAACTGGCGGCCCCTGAAGAGTTGATTCCGGGGAAAACCTTAACTGTCACGGGATTGGGGGCGTCCACTACCCCTTGCCGATAGCCCGAGTTTTCATTGACTGGGGTCCGGAGCGGGGTGAAGGAAGTGGGGGTGTCCGAAAACCTGCCACTGATGTTTTATTGGGACTGATCTGGGGAGGATGGTGGCTACTATGTCCCCTGACCCCCCCTCCCCAATCTGATAATAAGGTAATGTTATCCATGATGATGAATGTTGATGATGATGGGAAACTGATGTGTTTACTGCCAATGCTTTCGAAGTGATGATGCAACGATAACCTTTCTTTCCCTAGGACTGATGTTGATAGTGATGTATCTGTGCCATCTGAACTGTTAACCCCTTTTCTCTGAAGTGGTAATGTTCCAACAGGTACAGGAGCGTTCATCCCGTCGCTCTGCGGAGTGAGACGGCTGAGGAACCCTAGCAGGAGCAAGCGACAGTGCTCAAGGAAATGGGGAGGTGCATGGGAACCGGGAGGAAGGTGACGCCATGACACTGACCAGTGCCCGCCGAGGAAGGAAACTGGCCCATAAGTAGCACTGCTCCTGAAGTGTTGGGGGTGGATGGGGAGGTAAAGCCCATAGCAGCGCAGGCTGATGGGTCTATAGAAACCCCCGGGGAGACGGCATATGTAGCTGCTGTCACCCGCAGTCAGAGTGCCCGGGATTGGAGGTAGCGCCCTACCATCTGAACCCTCCTCCGTACAGGAGAGACTGAACCAGAGTTGGGACCCAGAGCCGGTCCCAGAGAGTCCCAGTGAGGAAGGAACCCGACGTCACTTCTGGCTGCCTCCAGCCAGGAGTTGCAGGCCGCTCTGCACTCAGATGCGAGCCTGGAGAACTTGAGGCACCTCGCCGAGACGCCCACCTCCGTGACTGATAAGGAAGGGTGTTCTGGGAACGAGGAAGGTTGTAACCGGGAACGTACCCGGAGATTACCAAAAGGAGTGGTTGAGTGAAAAACAGCTGGTCTCCCGCACCATTTCCGAGTGAGTTGTTGAGGATTGCCCATGAGATTCCACTGCTGGACACTTGGGGATCAGCAAAACTAGGCAGGGCTGTCTCAACACTTCAAATTGGCCCAAGATGGGGACAGATGTGACTAACTACTCGCTCCTGTATCACCTGTCAAGAGTGGGAAGGGGGGGGCCTGCTCTTAGGCTCCCTGATCCCGTGCCGGGGAAGAGGAGCCTGTCCAGAGGATCGCGGTGACATTGTGGGCCCACTGGCCGTCCCCAGCAGCTCTGGAAAGCAATACATCCTTACTGTGGTAGACTACGCTACCCGGTAACCGGGAGGCGTAGCTCTGTCCTCAACAGGGCAGATAAGGTGGCGGATGCACTGGTGACCATCTTTTCACGGGTAGGATTTCCAGGGAGATGCTTACCGATCAAGGGACCCAATTTATGTCTCGCCTAATGAAGGCTCTCTGCAGTAAAATGCAGGTGACGCGTATGGTATCGAGTGCGTATCACCCACAGACCAATGGTTTGTGTGAGCGCTTTAACGGTACCCTCAAACAGATGCTCCGCATGCTGGTTGAGACCCAGGGACGCGATTGGAGCGGTACCTCCACACCTGCTATTTGCCTACAGAGAAGTCCCGCAGGCCTCGACGGGGTTTCCCCCCTTCGAGCTCCTGTATGGTAGGCGAGCCCGGGGACCCCTTGGGTTGATAAGAGAATCCTGGGAAGATGAGCCAAACCCCACGGAAGTGTCCATCGTGGATTATGTCATGCGCTTCCGCGACAAAAAATGCAGACCTTGACGCAGTTGGTGCATGACAACATGACGCAGGCTCAGGCTGACCAGAAGCACTGGGACGACCAAACGCCCAGGAGCGGACCTACCAGGTGGGTCAAAAGGTGTGGGTGCTGGTCCCCGTACCAAAGGATAAGCTCAGGCACTTGGGAAGGCCGTACGTCGTGCACCAACAGCTCACCCAGCCACCTACGTGGTCACGCTTGAACCACCCCCCGGGGTAGGTGCAAGGCCTTTCACGTCAACATGATGAAGGCCCATCACGAACGTGAAGCCTGCGTCTACCGGTCTGCAATCTGCCCGAGGACGGGGAAGAGGATCCCCTCCTGGACATGTGGCCCAAGCCCAGGCCAATGGGTCCATTAAGGACAGGAGGTAAATGCCTCGCTACCCGCTCCAGCGGTTGCAGTTGCTGACCACTCTGGAACCCTTCCGGGCCGGTTCACAAACCGACCCGGAAGGACCAAGTTGGCGGTCCACGAGGGGACACCGGAATCGCCCCCGTTAACGGCGGACACCTTATCGGATCTCTGAGGAATTGCAGCAGATTATGCCCAGGAGATCCAGGAGATGTTTCAGCTGGGGGTGATCCGGCCGTCCAAAAGCGCGTGGGCCTCACCTGTATTCTCGTGCCAAAAAAGGATCGGACCCCCGGTTCTGCGTGGACTACAGGGGGCTCAACGCCATCACTACCTCTGATGCGCACCCAATGCCACGCATCGAGGATCTGCTGGAGCGGTTGGCGAATGCCAAGTACATATCCATCATGGATTTGAGCCGGGGATACTGGCAGATTTCCCTGAGCCTGCGGCGCAGGAAAATCCACTTTATCACCCCTTTGACTGTTACGAGTCCACGGTCTGCCTTTCGGCATGAAGAATGCCCCTGCCACTTTTCAGCGGATGGTCAACCACCTGCTTCAGGACTGGAGAGTACGCTGTGGCGTAACCCGGACGACATTGCCGTCTTCAGTTCCACCTGGGAGGAACACCTTCAGCATCTCCAGGAGGTGCTCAAGCGTATTCACCAGGCAGGTCGACCATCAAGCTGGGAAAATGCCAGATGGGCATTGGGGGAAAGGTCCACTACCTGGGGCACCGGGTAGGGGGGGTTCCATGAGTCCAGAGCCCGAGAAAGTGGACGCGATCGTGTCCTGGCCCACCCCCAGGACCAAAAAGCAGGTGAAGTCCTTCCTGGGCACTGCAGGGTACATAGGCGTTTCGTACCGAACTATAGCGCCATTGCAAAACCTTGACGGGACCTCACCAAGGCGGTCTACCCAAACAGTCAGCTGGACAGATGGCTGTGAGGCGGCATTCCGAGCTTTGAAAACAGCCCTGTGCAGCTCTCCAGTGTTGAAAGCCGTCGACAGCAGTCGGCATTCCTGGTACAGACTGAGCCAGGAATTTGGCCTCGGTGCTGTACTCAGCCAGGTTGATTTCGGGGAAACCGGGAGCACCCCCGTGTTGTACTGAGCCGGAAACTTCTGCCAAGGGAATGGCATACTCCACCATCGAGAAGGAGTGCCTGGCCATGGTCTGGGCACTGCAACGTTTGCAGCCCTACCTGTACGGGCGCACCTTCAAGGGGTCACCGACCACAACCCTCTGAGCTGGCTGCACACAGTGTCCGGAACCAATGGTGGGTTTTGCTACGCTGGAGCCTTGCCTACAGCAGTATGATTTTGCCGTACAACACAAAAGGCAGCGAACATGGGAATGCTGACGGGTTGTCACGACGTGGCGAACCCGCTGAGGGCGCATGTCGATTACCGGCAGGTCATGCCTCCTTAGCGCCCTCTAAGGGGGGGAGGGTGTGGTACCCTGCAAGCTCCATATCCTGTACTTTTTAGAAGTCCTCCCACAGCTACTGCATTAATTAGGCTTTGCACCTGTGGCTTCCCCCCCCCCCCCCCCTTCAGCTCACTACAACTCTGTGTAATTGATTCCCAGGTGGCTAGCCCCACGGGAGGCCGGCTGAAGCGGCTAACAAACATGTCTGTTCCTTTTTGCATGGTAGTTATTCAAGATCAAAACTTGGCTCCGTGTATTTAAAGTAGAAATTTTCATATTTTCCAATTCATTGGTGAATCCGGGACGGGTGAAGTTTTCTAACCGCTGGCACCAGCAGAACCTAAGAAAAGATTTCTGCTTAGCTGATCCACCCAGCACTCTGCGTTTAGACTTAAAGCACGCCAACATCTTGGGATCAGGGTATGCTCTGCATTGCTGGTAGAGACGCCACTCTAAGTTATATGTTATTAGTTTTCGAACTAAGATCACCACTTAGAGCAAGAGGAGGCCCCTGGAAAATCCACCCGTTTATGATGTCACGGCCACAGGTCTAAAAGGTGGGGGCCAGGTATTTGCCTCAGATCTGCCTGGACACCAGACTTATAGCAGTTTCCCTGTGATGCATTGTGATGTCTCCTCCCCCGACCGCATGGCTTGCCTACTATGATAAAGAACTGTAAGTTGATCTTCCTTATGTTAACCCTTTTATTTTTAATTGTCTTGTACATAACGATATTGTCTCAGTTTGTTCCATCTTTTTATATTATATAACACTGCCGTCTTTTTAAGGAATAAACCTATAAATTTATTAGTTTGTTTCTCCTGCTCTATAAACGAATTTGCACGCGCCTGAAGTACTACGCTACTGTTTTGGGGTTGCTACGGACCCTCTTGATAAATTGTTCAGTAAGAAAAAACCGTAGCTGGTGGCAGCTTAAAAGAAGGGGGTGTAAAGTGTTGACATATGGGGGGCGTTGGCAGTGACGGAGCGGGTATTATAAGTGTATTCCCGCTGCGGCTCGGAGTAATTATAATTCCCTCACTGCAGCGTGCCCAATAGCCAGCACACATCCAAGTGACCCTCTGGCTGATATCCTAGGGCAGTCCCTGACTGACCTGAGGGTAAGGGGGGCCCAGAGAGCTGCAAGTTCCTAAGTGGAAGTGGGATAATTAAACCCTGCAGTTTAACGGGTCGGACGGCAGCAGCTGTCGTGTGTGTGCCCCGTTTCATCAATATTGGTGGCGCGTGGGATCACAACCGTGATACCCCGGGCAACCGTGTGGCGGACCGTGTCCCGTTTTATACAATGTACCCCCGGGCTAGTGTGGCGGACCGTGTGCCCGTTCATACAGGGGGATGGATAGGTGGGAAAACCTTCCTTTTCTTCACCACCATGCTGGGCCATTTAAAAAGAAACTTTGCCGATTGCTTTTAAAAGCTTTCTCCTCATTCACCCCAAAGTCCGCGGTTTATGGCCAATCTCGGGCTTGTTCTGTGGCCAGATGTAGGGGTAAAAGAATAAAGGGGGGCATTTTGTCAGTGACATATAAACCTGGGCCGGCACCTCGCAGGAGGGTGTCCCCGCACCGTCCCCCCTAGTGACGATCGTTTTCCAGAAAAGACCGTCCTGACATTTAATGATAAAGTTCTGCCAGTAATGATCACTTAGTATTTCGGTTTATCATTTAAGGAGATTGAAGATTAGCAGGAAAGCGTCCCGTTTCTGACATTAGTGATTACAGAATACAACAGCGATATAAAAAAACATCTAGAGCGGGCACCCTGCGACAAAAAGTCAGAAAATATCAGAAAACAAAATAAAATGTCAAGAAGACGACCTAAAAGAGCAAATTCATGTGAGGAGGTCAGGGGAGGTGAGAGGCATTCTTGTTATGTGGGGTTCTCTGTATTATACAGGGAGGGATCGGGGGTGTAGGCCTCTTTCACACATCCGCGGGCGCCAAAGGGCCCCCGCATTTTACCGCAGCGCCGCATTGAAAGCTTTCACACTTCCCGCGCCCAAAATGCGGTTTTTTCCGGATGGTTTTGATGCTTGGAGAGATAAGAAACCATCCCGGCAAAAAAAAAAACGTTACAGCACGTTTTTTTTTTTTCCGGACGCCGCAATGTACATTTAGGCCGCTCCGGCAAAACCGCATGCAACGATTGACATGGGCGCCATGCGGCGCTAATCTTCAATGCAAAAAAAGCCGCATGCGGCGCATCGATTTTCAGATGCGCGGCGGGAAAATGCCGGGGGCGCCGCAAGGGGAAAAAAAAAGGATGTGGGGAAACAGCCTTAGAGGCATTCCTTTTATGTGGGTTTTCTCTTATTTACAGGGAGGGCAGGGGAGTGCAGAGGCAATCTGTATTATGTGGGTTTTCTCTGTATTAGCAGGAAGGAACAGGGGGGGTTAGAGGCTTCTGTATTATGTGGGTTTTTCTGTATTTAAAGGAATAGGGGGGTGTTAGAGGATT
>JARQOD010009127.1:0-32681 GCA_033576555.1 Oophaga sylvatica | reverse complement strand
AAAAAATTTTTTTTTGCATTTTTTTTTTTTTTTTTCCCTCTGTATCTCGGGGTGCTGGGGGGTCTTTTCCCCAAATGGGTTTGCACAGTTGTCTGGCCGTGGGATCACCCCCACTGGGGTTGGGTTTTGCTCATTTTTGTAGGTTCCCTTTGGGGAACCTAATCCCCATCCAGATTTTTTTTTGGGGGATGGGTTAATTTTCAAAATTTCAAAAATATTGAAAATGTTTTTTGCCAAAAAACTAAGCCCAGGAAACGCACGCACGGTTAAAATTTATCTCTTCCTCCCGGGGCGTCCTGGGTTTGGGCTTTTTCCCCTGATCCCGGGGGCCCTTTTTTGAGTGATGTTGAGAATTTTTTCAGGCTTTTGGGGTTTATTGTACGGAGCTAATGTCACTGTCAAGCTGAAAAAGCCTTTTTGGCTTTAAATCAGGGTTTGAGACGTGATTATACTGTAAAGGTTCCCCCAAGGTGGCGCCTGCCCAAAGGAATGACGACGCTTTGGGGCCCTTTTTCCCCGGGGGGGTTGTCGGATAATGAAAAGGGAGTTTGGTGGGTTTCCCTGCCCTTTTGGTCTCAATGATTCTTGTCATTGGCGATTCAAATTGCGACGTTTGCGTGAGGGGAGAAGTAGCGGGGAAATGGTGTTCCCTTGTGAGCCAGCTGCTACCCAGAGTGTGTGGAGGGGTTTTGGGGGCCCAAAAGCGTCATGGATTCGAAGGAATGGGTTTTTTTCAGTGGTGATGTCTCTGCTATTTCAGTTCCCCTAAGCGGGGAAGAATTTTGCACGCTCAGTTGTTTTGGGGTATGTCAGACTAATTTTTTTTTAACCCCGAAGGGTTCTTCCTCATTTTTTAGCTTTTTGTTGGGGAGCAGCTAAAACCCTGAGGTTATTTTTTGAAAAAGTTTTTGGGTTTTTCCCCCTAGAATTCTTTCCCCTACTGGGGATCGATTCTACCCCTTGGCTGAGAAAAAACCCCAGTTTTCATCAGGTGATAAGAGGGTTGAACCCGTTTACCAGGGGTGCTGCAAATTTTTGGTTTATATAATCTGCAACATTTTTGTGTGGGTTTCCCTTGGTTTAAAGTTCAAATCCTGTTTTGGATTGGAAATCTGTGCGTAACCGTTTGGGGTTCCAATGGTTAGTGCCAACACTCCTGTTTTTTTTGCCTCCCCCCGGGGGGGGGATTTCCCGACTTTTTGTTTTATTTTTCTTTTTTTTAGCGAAAAAAATCTGCATCCTTGCCCCCCCCTAGGGCTATGACTGGCTATTGAATTTTTTTCCCGGGAGTAAAATTTTCCCCAAGGGTCGCCTTTTTAAGTCTGTACCTGAACATGGCTAGCGGTCTTAATCAAGGAATCTTTTGGGGAAGGGGCTATCAACCCTCCTCTTCACCCTTAGGGCCGGTTTTTTCTTTGTGGCAAAAAAAAGGGGTTTATTAAGGCGTGTAAGATTTTCGTCCTTTAACAATTTACGGAAATATCAATACCCTTTTCCCCTTTATTTCGACCGTTTTCCCGGGGAAACCCCCTCTTGGTTTACCCCGCTTGACCAGGGGGGCGTATAACCTTAACGCATTAACACGGGGGGGAAAGGAAAACGGCATTTAACACCCCGAAGGCATTTTGAGTACCTTGTGTGCCTTTTGGGCTCCCATGCTCCTTCGTCTTCCCGTCCTTCATGAAGACATTTTTTGGGATTTTGTGGACAAGTTTCTGATTGTTTATTTGGTGATATTTGATTTTTTCTAAGACTGGGGGCTCTCATGTGAAAAAGTTCGAACTGTATTCCAATTTTGAGGAGAATGCTTGTTTGAAGGATCAAAATGTCTTTTTGGGGCGTACAGAAAGTCTATTTCGGATTCTTTTTCCCCCCCTTTATTTAAATGACCCCGGGCAAGTTCAGGGCCATCTGTGATTGGGTCCAAACCCACTTCTTTTAAAGGGCCCAGAGATTTTTGGGTTTGCCAATTTTTATCGTAAATTTTATTGGTAATTTTTTCCCGTTATTTTTAAACCCTTAACTGATTTGGGGCCGAAGGGTTTTGATGGGGAATGGGCCCCCCTGGGCAGTCTCTGGTTTCAGGCTTAAAACAGAGATTCACTTCGCTCCTGTTCTACGGCAGCCCGATTTTCTCTGCCCTTTTAGGTGGAGGTTTATGCTCGAAATTGGGAGGTGCCGTTTTTGTCCCCCAAAAAAATCCGAACCTCTAAAAAACCTTGTGGGTTTTTTTTCTCAAATTTTCTCCCTGAAACGAATTTACCCCTGGGTATTCGGGAGTTATTGGCCAGGTGGGCTTTGAAGAGTGGAAAATTTGGGTGGAGGGGGCCAAACCAGGTGGGGTCCTTTAGGCCATAAGAAATCTGGTCTATTTGGGAAAGCCAACGACTCAATCCTAGACAGGCCCGGTGGGCCCTTTTTTTTCACACGTTTTAATTTTTTGGGTTTTTCCCTTTTTTTTCCCGGCACTAAATTTTAAGGGGACCCCCCTCGAGGAGTTCCTTTCGGACCCCGAGCTATCTGACCCTGTTTTTGAAGGGGGGGTTTTTTGTTCTTTCCCCCCATCTCGCCCAATTGAGACTTTTTGGAGGGGGGTTTAGGAATAGACCCCCAGCCCTGCCTGTTGGGAAAATTTTTTGTCCCGGACCCAAAGAAAAAGGTGTATGTCTGAGATTATTTTTCCGCTTGGGTGGGCATCCTGGAATTTTTTGGGACCAGAGTTGGTTGTGGTCCCTTTTTGGGGGCCCCACCTTGCTGCGATGTCGGGAATTTGGCAGTCCCGGGACTTGCTCTCGCCAAGCCTTGCCTCCCCTTGGTGGTTTTTTGAGCCATTGCCTGGCCCAGGGACTTTTTAAAGATCCAAAAAAGTGTTCCACAACCCTTTTTAAAAGGGGGTTTTTTTGAAAAAGTGGCCCTGCTGTTTGTGCCCCCTGCCCTTTTGGGGGTTTGGGGAAAATCTGGGATTTTTGGGGAAAAAAATTTTTGGTTTTTCGTTTTTCTAGCGAAGACTCCAAAATTTTTAAAAGGGGAGGGGGTTAGGGCCCAAAAAAGAAATTCGGGGGGTTTTTGTTGGAAACCATGTAGGGATTTCCCTTGCGTTTCTTAGAACCACCGGCCCCCCCGGGTTGAAAAAAGGGGGGTTTTCGGTGCCCCCCCCCAAAGGGGGGGGCTGTTTGAAGGGGTTTGAGGGAGTTTGAAGGGGCCCCCTCGGGGAAAAAAAGGGGGGTATTTTGGGATTGTGAGGGGGGGGAAAATTTGGTGTTATGTTTTGGGTCTTTTTAAAGGGGGAAAAATCTTTTTTCCCATCAGGGTTCCCTTTAAAAAAAATTTTTGGTTTTAAAACCCTTTTTTCCCTTTTCCCTTTGTCCCGCTGTGTGGGGCTGATCTCCGTTTTAAAAAAAGGGCAATTTCTTTTTTGTTTTTTTGAAAATTTTTGATTTTCTGGTGCATGGTCCCCTCACCCCAATTCTGGTATGAATGGTCCCCTCACCCCCCAATCCTGATGTGCCCGAAAGCTCACCCCCAATCCTGATGTGCATGGTCCCTCACACCCCCAATCCTGATGTGCATGGTCCCGCTCACCCCCCAATCCTGATGTGCATGGTCCCCTCACCCCTCAATCCTGATGTGCATGGTCCCCTCACCCCCAATCCTGATGTGCATGGTCCCCCCAATCCTGATGTGCATGGTCCCCCTCACCCCCAATCCTGATGTGCATGGTCCCTCACCCCCAATCCTATGTGCATGGTCCCCTCACCCCCAACCCTGATGTGCATGGTCCGCTCACCCCCCAACCCTGATGTGCATAGTCCCTTCACCCCCCTATCCTGATATGCATGGTCCCCTCACCCCCAATCCTGATGTGCATGGTCCCCTCACCCCCCAATCCTGATGTGCATGGTCCCCTCACCCCCAATCCTGATGTGCATGGTCCCTCACCCCCAATGATGATGTGCATGTCCCCTCACCCCCAATCCTTATGTGCATGGTCCCCTCACCCCCCAACCCTGATGTGCATTGTCCGCTCACCCCCCAATCCTGATGTGCATGTCCCCTCACCCCCCAATCCTGATGTGCATGGTCCCCTCACCCCCAACCTGATGTGCATGGCCCCCTCACCCCCCAATCCTGATGTGCATGGTCCCCTCACCACCCTATCCTGATGTGCATGGTCCCTTCACCCCCCCATCCTGATATGCATGGTCCCCTCACCCCTCAATACTGGTATGCATGGTCCCATTACCCCCCAATCCTGATGTGCATGGTCCCCTCACCCCCCCAATCCTGATGTGCATGGTCCCCTCACCCCCTATCCTGGTATGCATGGTCCTCTCACCCCCTATCCTGGTGTGCATGGTCCCCTCACCCCCCAATCCTGATGTGCATGGTCCCCTGGCAAGCATTTTTAAAGGTATATGGTCTCCCATGCTGGTATGTTCTGCCCCCCTCCTATCCTGGTATGCATGGTACCCATCATCCCTATGCTGGTATGCATGGTCCCCTCACCCCCATCCAAATCTGGTATGCATGGCACCCCATTCCTCATCCTGGTATGCATGGACCCTCATCACCCAATCCTGGTATGCATGGTACCCCCTCATCCCTATCCTGGTATGCATGGTACCTGCTCATCCATATCCTGGTATTCATGGTTCCCTCACCCCCCAATTCCGGTTCATGTCCCTCCCCCCAATCGATGCAGGTCCCCTCACCCACCAATCTGGTATGCATGGTCACCTCCAGCCCAATCTGGGAATGCATGGTCCCCTCACCCCCAATTCTGGTATGAATGGTCCCCTCACCCCCCAATCCTGATGTGCAGGTCACGCTCACCCCCCAATCCTGATGTGCATGGTCCCCTCACCCCCAATCCTGATGTGCATGGTCCCTCACCCCCAATCCTGATGTGCATGGTCCCTCACCCCCCAATCCTGATGTGCATGGTCCCCTCACCCCCCAATCCTGATGTGCATGGTCCCCTCACCCCCAATCCTGATGTGCATGGTCCCCCCAATCCTGATGTGCATGGTCCCCTCACCCCCAATCCTGATGTGCATGGTCCCCTCAACCCCCAATCGTATGCATGGTCCCTCCGCCCAATCCTGATGCATGGTCCCCTCACCCCCAATCCTGATGTGCATGGTCCCCTCACCCCCCAATCCTGATGTGCATGGTCCCTCACCCCCCAATCCTGATGTGCATGGTCCCCTCACCCCCAATCCTGATGTGCATGGTCCCTCACCCCCAATCCTGATGTGCATGGTCCCCTCACCCCCAATCCTGATGTGCATGGTCCCCTCACCCCCAATCCTGATGTGCATGGTCCCCTCACCCCCAATCCTGATGTGCATGGTCCCTCACCCCCAATCCTGATGTGCATGGTCCCTCACCCCCAATCCTGATGTGCATGGTCCCCTCACCCCAATCCTGATGTGCATGTCCCCTCACCCCCCAACCTATGTGCATGGTCCCCTCACCCCCAACCTGATGTGCATGTCCCTCACCCCCAATCCTGATGTGCATGGTCCCTCACCCCCAATCCTGATGTGCATGGTCCCCTCACCCCCAATCCTGATGTGCATGGTCCCTCACCCCCCAATCCTGTATGTCATGGTCCCCTCACCCCCCAACCTGATGTGCATGGTCCCTCACCCCCAATCCTGATGTGCATGGTCCCTCACCCCCCAATCCTGATGTGCATGGTCCCCTCACCCCCTAATCCTGATTGCATGTCCCTCACCCCCCAATCCTGAGTATGCATGGTCCCCTACCCCCAATACTGAATGATGGTCATGTCCCCATCATCATCCCCTCACCCCCAATCCTGATGTGCATGGTCCCCTCACCCCCTATCCTGGTATGCATGGTCCTCTCACCCCCTATCCTGGTGTGCATGGTCCCCTCACCCCCCAATCCTGATGTGCATGGTCCCCTGGCAAGCATTTTTAAAGGTATATGGTCTCCCATGCTGGTATGTCTGCCCCCCTCCTATCCTGGTATGCATGGTACCCATCATCCCTATGCTGGTATGATGGTCCCCTCACCCCCATCCAAATCTGGTATGCATGGCACCCCATTCCTCATCCTGGTATGCATGGACCCTCATCACCAATCCTGGTATGCATGGTACCCCCTCATCCCTATCCTGGTATGCATGGTACCTGCTCATCCATATCCTGGTATTCATGGTTCCCTCACCCCCCAATCCGGTATGCAGGTCCCCTCACCCACCAATCCGGTATGCATGGTCCCTCCCCCAATCTGGATGCATGGTCCCTCACCCCCAATCTGGTAATAATGGTCCTCTCACCCCCAATCTGATGTGCCAAAGCTCACCCCCCAATCCTGATGTGCATGGTCCCTCACCCCCAATCCTGATGTGCATGGTCCCTCACCCCCAATCCTGATGTGCATGGTCGCTCACCCCCCAATCCTGATGTGCATGGTCCCTCACCCCCCAATCCTGATGTGCATGGTCCCCTCACCCCCAATCCTGATGTGCATGGTCCCCCCCAATCCTGATGTGCATGGTCCCCTCCCCAATCCTGATGTGCATGGTCCCCTCACCCCAATCCTGATGCATGGTCCCTCCAGCCCAATCTGGAATGCATGGTCCCCTCACCCCCAATTCTGGTATGAAAGGTCCCCTCACCCCCAATCCTGATGTGCACGGAATGCTCACCCCCCAATCCTGATGTGCATGGTCCCCTCACCCCCAATCCTGATGTGCATGGTCGCTCACCCCCAATCCTGATGTGCATGTCGCTCACCCCCAATCCTGATGTGCATGGTCCCCTCACCCCCAATCCTGATGTGCATGGTCCCCTCACCCCCAATCCTGATGTGCATGGTCCCCAATCCTGATGTGCATGGTCCCCTCACCCCAATCCTGATGTGCATGGTCCCCTCACCACCAAACTTATGTGCATGGTCCCCTCACCCCCAACCCTCATGTGCATGGTCCGCTCAGCCCCAACCCTGATGTGCATAGTCCCTCACCCCCAACCTGATGTGCATGGTCCGCTCACCCCCCATCCTGATGTGCAAGGTCCCCTCACCCCCATCCTGATGTGCATGGTCCGCTCACCCCCCCAATCCTGATATGCATGTCCCCTCACCCCCAACCCTGATGTGCATGGCCCCTCATCCCCCAACCCTGATGTGCATGGTCCGCTCACCCCCCAATCTGATGTGCATGGTCCCTCACCCCCCTATCTGATATGCATGGTCCCTCACCCCCCAATCCTGTATGCATGGTCCCATTACCCCCAATCCTGATGTGCATGGTCCCCTCACCCCCCCAATCCTGATGTGCATGGTCCCCTCACCCCCTATCCTGGTATGCATGGTCCCTCACCCCCTATCCTGGTGTGCATGGTCCCCTCACCCCCCAATCCTGATGTGCATGGTCCCCTGGCAAGCATTTTTAAAGGTATATGGTCTCCCATGCTGGTATGTGCTGCCCCCCTCCTATCCTGGTATGCATGGTACCCCTCATCCCATGCTGGTAGTATGGTCCCCTCACCCCCATCCAAATCTGGTATGCATGGCACCCCATTCCTCATCCTGGTATGCATGGACCCTCATCACCTAATCCTGGTATGCATGGTACCCCCGTTCATCCCTATCCTGGTATGCATGGTACCTGCTCATCCATATCCTGGTATTCATGGTTCCCTCACCCCCCAATCCCGGTATGCATGGTCCCCTCACCCCCCAATCCCGGTATGCACGGTCCCCTCACCCACCAATCCTGGTATGCATGGTCACCTACAGCCCAATCTGGGAATTCATGGTCCCCTCACCCCCAACCCTGATGTGCATGGTCCCCTCACCTCCCAACCCTGATGTGCATGGTCCGCTCACCCCCCAATCCTGATGTGCATGGTCCCCTTACCCCCCAATTCTGATGTGCATGGTCCGCTCACCCCCCAATCCTGATGTGCATGGTCCCCTCACCCCCCTATTCTGATGTGCATGGTCCGCTCACCCCCCCAATCCTGATATGCATGGTCCCCTCACCCCCCAACCCTGATGTGCATGGCTCCCTCATCCCCCAACCCTGATGTGCATTGTCCGCTCACCCCCCAATCCTGATGTGCATGGTCCCTTCACCCCCCCTAACCTGATATGCATGGCCCCCTCACCGCTATTAAACTGCACAGATACCCAAAAAAAAAAACATTTATACTCACCTTTCATCCCTGTGCTCCAGCGCTGTTCCGTTCTGCTGGACGCCGGGGGAGGAGAGCGGCGCCGGAGTACGCGCATGCCCATACGGCGCTGTCCGGCGCCATATTGCTGAGGACACACTGTAAATGTGTCTTCAGCAAAATGGCGCCAGATAGCGCTATTGCGCATGCGCGATCCGACGCGCACTCCTGGTCTCCTGCCCCGGGAGAAGAGAAGCGCCGCGGCGACGCTCCTCCCGGTCAGGTAAGTATGTATGGCGCCGGAGATCGTGGTATGCATCAGGTAAATAGCAGCAATAGGATATATTAAAACTTAACATTTATTAACTATAAAAGTTAAAATTGGACACTCAAATACAAACACCATCCTCAAAAAGTGTAGATAAGTATATATGATATAATCAGAGAGAAAATTCTAGATTATGAACAAATCAATAATCTCTTTTCTTTAAGGAGAATGACTACAAAAAAGGGGGGTAAATAATACTCAACAACCTTGCACCGCTAAAGTTGCTACCCTCACTTAATAAACCATTGGTTTCTTATTTATTAACCTCAAAGGGGATAAATATTAATCATCAGCCTTGCACCGCTAAAGCTGCTACCCTCACTTTGTAAACAATTGGTTTTTTTAAAATTATAGCCATAGTAATAAATAGAAACACATCATGGGGTCATTCAGAGATAAATTAGAACGCTCTCACCCATAAAGATGTAAGTTTCAGCGTCATCTCCTTATTAAAGAATCCGCACGATGTCATAGATTCAGAAAATAACAGGCCGTTTCCCGACGCGTTTCCTCCATAATGGATTCATCAGGGGATATGGCGAGATGGACAACAGTGCATCTAAAACATTATGGCACTGATAATAACTCTCCTAAGGGATTCAGATAAACACCTCCTTATATCATTTAGTATGACACTCCCATTCACCACAAATCACCAACCAGTGCAAAAAACCAAACATAAAAACCAATCACCAGCGAAAGTGTTTAATTGTAATTATAAAACATCTGTGAGTCGGGTGCACTATTGCGCCGGAAAGAACGCCGCACATGTAAACCCATTCACCTATATCGTCGGCGATGAGAACGCCTGCTTGAAAGTGACCTCTGCCACAAATGACATCAGGCACATGCGCAATGTGTTCCAGATAACTCACAATCATGAAGGAAAAATACTTCCGGTTTAAACAACTAAACATTTCCTGTTTAATTCGGCGCATGCGCCGTATCAATTCGGGTCACCATCTTGGATTTCCCAAACATGCGCCGTTTAATTGAAAAACGACATAACGCAAAGGGGAATATATTCAGCTTCCTATAGGCATGCGCAGTTTAACCCGCCAGTTTTAGAATCAACCATAACACACAATATGGCATAATTCGAAATATATGTTAACCATTTAAAGTAACATAATTCAAAAATTAAATTAGGCAGGAAAATAACATATTGAGATATATATTATTAATCAACAGAGAAACAATACAAAGAAATAATTGTTGTTTAACCTAGGAGACTGTCAATAATCCTAGGACTCTTATTGCACAGAATTAACCAGGGAGTAACTATTATTGTGTGTCCCAAACAAACTACCATTTTAGTAAAAAAAAATTTTATACAAAAAATGGAAATATATAATACTGGAAAAATCCAGAAAAACAAAAGGAAGAGGTGGTGGCCGGAGGAGGAGGTTTGATCGTAGACCTAACTTTTCTGCGACACCGGTACCTACTTCCTCGTCGTCGTCTTTTTTGGAGCAGAGTTACCCCCTACGCAGCAGATTAAACCCTTTAGGCACTCAACATCAAGGGTAAAACCTCAGGTTTTAAATTTATCTGATAGAACTCTGACAGAGACCGAAATGTGTGTATTAAGTAAAGGTTTATCATTTGTTCCCTCCAGTGATTTTGATACTTTTGAAGGGATTAAAGATTTACATCTATTCATCCGGAAATTAAAATGGAAAAAGTTTCATATACAGGCTAACAAGAGAACCAGTGACGAATTGGGTGTTCCTGATTCAATGTTGGAGGATGTGAGGTTGCTCTTTCATCTCTCTGAAACTGAACCTAATTTGAGGGGAAAAGGTCCTTTTACGGACCTTAAATGTAAGAATAAAAAAATGCCACCACCTCAATCTGATTTAACATCAATCGATGTCTTTTTAAATTTGGTAACTCAGGATATTCAGAGATATGGTGAAAATCCATCTTTCACCCACTACAACCTTACTCGGTCTGAAATGAAGGCATTAAATGGATTGGAAAATGACCGCGGCATTACCATCAAGACATCAGATAAGGGTGGTAATGTCGTGGTGATGAATACTCCTGATTATAAACAGATGTGTCTTAAGATCTTGAATGATAGAGATTGTTACTGTGTTCTGTCCTCCAATCCAATGGTGGATTATTTAAACGAACTTAGAAATATTGCATTGGATGGTTTATCAATGGGAGTCATAGACAAGAATGAATTTGATTTTATTGTACCAAAATTTCCAGTCTTGGCAACTTTTTATTGTCTCCCAAAGGTACATAAGGGTCTGACCCCATTGAAAGGTAGACCCATTGTATCCGGGGTTGAAAGTTTAACCAAAAATTTGGGGGTGTATTTGGACAGAATTTTGAATCCCTTTGTTCTAGCTCTGAGCTCTTATACAAGAGACACCACTGACTTATTGAGCAAAATAGAGGGAGTATAATGGAACCCGATACTATTCTTGCGAGTATTGACGTTGAAGCCCTCTACTCATCAATCCCGCATAAAAAGGGTTTGGAGGCGATTGAATATGTCTTGAGGAGTAGAGGTCTACATCTGAAAGAACACAGTAAATTTACATGTGACTGTTTGCGTTACTTGTTAACACACAATTTTTTTGTGTTTGATCACAGGTATTACCACCAGCTCAGGGGCACTGCGATGGGGAGCCCTTGTGCCCCCTCCTATGCAAACTTGCTCCTGGGCTGGTGGGAAGAAACTATTGTTTTTGGTGAAAGAAGCATCGCTGGAGCTGAAAATGCTCTTTTGTGGTTACGCTTTATAGACGATGTCTTCATCATTTGGAAAGGCACAGGAGTTACCTTTACTGATTTTGTCACGAGTCTTAATATCAATGACATTGGGCTTCATTTCACATGCGAGTGGAATACATCTAAACTCTCATTTCTCGACGTTCTGATTGAAAAAATGGAGGATGGAACATTGAGCACCAGCACCTACAGGAAATCCACGGCTACGAACTCCTTATTGCGATGGGAGAGTAGTCATCCCCTGGCCCAAAAAAAAGGTATACCAAGGGGTCAGTATACGAGGATTCGTAGAAATTGCTCTGATGTTAATACTTTTAAATATCAGGCCAATGATCTGCGTAGTAGATTCTTGGACAGAGGTTATCCTGATCCGGTGTTGAGACGTGCCTATAATGATATCAAAATCAAGGATAGAACTGAATTATTGACTTCATCCTCCACAAAAGATGATGAATTTTTGGGCCTTCGCTTCATTACTACGTTTAATAATGGAGCAAATGATTTCCGGCAAATTCTTAAAAATCATTGGCCGGTTTTGAAAATGGATCAGGATATAGGTGATTTACTACCACCACATCCACAGATTACCTTCCGTAAAGGGAGATCTTTAAAAGATAGACTCATGAAGAGTCATTTTACAAGTTCTGAAGGTACAACTTGGTTAAAATCTAATATCACTGGCTGTTATAGATGTGGTGGTTGTATTGCCTGTAAGAACATTGAAGTGGGAAAAAAATTTCTGTCATCTGATAAATCAAATGTATTTGAGATCAGATCTTTTATCAACTGTAAGAGTGAGGGAGTTGTATATAGAGCCATTTGTACATGTGACATGATTTATGTTGGTAAAACGAAGAGAGAACTGAGAAGGAGAGTGGGTGAACATATGAGAGACATTGCAAGAAAAATGGATACACCGATTGCTAGACATATCAACTCCAACCACAATGGTAACCCTAATGAGATTAAGTTTATGGGTATTGAGAAAGTATCTAAACCAATTCGTGGGGGTGATTGGGATAGATTGATATTGCAACATGAGACCAGGTGGATTCATCGTCTACGTTCTACATCCCCGAAGGGATTGAATGAACAACTTTCCTTTGCTTGCTTTCTTTGATACCTGAAGGGTGTAATATGGTCATTTAGTGAGGGAAAGCCGTCGTTGACCGGGGGGGCCACCTGCGCAGGTCTTTAGGCTCCAACCTCCGCTGCTAGGAAGGGCGCAATTAATTTAGGGATAATTAGGGAAATTATGAGGCTTTTTATTGTCCTTTTTTTCTTTTCCCTTGTTTTCCTTCCCTTGTATGATCTGTAGGTGCTGGTCTCTCATTTCATCTCCCCCACTAATATAATAAATCTCCCCCTCTCCTTTGAATTATCTATTTAATAACAATATATCCTCGCAACTTTCTTTTCTTTCTGGTGGTGTTGGAGTCCAGCCGAAGCTCTATTTTTTGTTTTTCTGGATTTTTCCAGTATTATATATTTCCATTTTTTGTATAAAATTTTTTTTTACTAAAATGGTAGTTTGTTTGGGACACACAATAATAGTTACTCCCTGGTTAATTCTGTGCAATAAGAGTCCTAGGATTATTGACAGTCTCCTAGGTTAAACAACAATTATTTCTTTGTATTGTTTCTCTGTTGATTAATAATATATATCTCAATATGTTATTTTCCTGCCTAATTTAATTTTTGAATTATGTTACTTTAAATGGTTAACATATATTTCGAATTATGCCATATTGTGTGTTATGGTTGATTCTAAAACTGGCGGGTTAAACTGCGCATGCCTATAGGAAGCTGAATATATTCCCCTTTGCGTTATGTCGTTTTTCAATTAAACGGCGCATGTTTGGGAAATCCAAGATGGTGACCGAATTGATACGGCGCATGCGCCGAATTAAACAGGAAATGTTTAGTTGTTTAAACCGGAAGTATTTTTCCTTCATGATTGTGAGTTATCTGGAACACATTGCGCATGTGCCTGATGTCATTTGTGGCAGAGGTCACTTTCAAGCAGGCGTTCTCATCGCCGACGATATAGGTGAATGGGTTTACATGTGCGGCGTTCTTTCCGGCGCAATAGTGCACCCGACTCACAGATGTTTTATAATTACAATTAAACACTTTCGCTGGTGATTGGTTTTTATGTTTGGTTTTTTGCACTGGTTGGTGATTTGTGGTGAATGGGAGTGTCATACTAAATGATATAAGGAGGTGTTTATCTGAATCCCTTAGGAGAGTTATTATCAGTGCCATAATGTTTTAGATGCACTGTTGTCCATCTCGCCATATCCCCTGATGAATCCATTATGGAGGAAACGCGTCGGGAAACGGCCTGTTATTTTCTGAATCTATGACATCGTGCGGATTCTTTAATAAGGAGATGACGTTGAAACTTACATCTTTATGGGTGAGAGCGTTCTAATTTATCTCTGAATGACCCCATGATGTGTTTCTATTTATTACTATGGCTATAATTTTAAAAAACCAATTGTTTACAAAGTGAGGGTAGCAGCTTTAGCGGTGCAAGGCTGATGATTAATATTTATCCCCTTTGAGGTTAATATATAAGAAACCAATGGTTTATTAAGTGAGGGTAGCAACTTTAGCGGTGCAAGGTTGTTGAGTATTATTTACCCCCCTTTTTTGTAGTCATTCTCCTTAAAGAAAAGAGATTATTGATTTGTTCATAATCTAGAATTTTCTCTCTGATTATATCATATATCCTTATCTACACTTTTTGAGGATGGTGTTTGTATTTGAGTGTCCAATTTTAACTTTTATAGTTAATAAATGTTAAGTTTTAATATATCCTATTGCTGCTATTTACATACTAATCCCAAAAGGATATCAAACAATTATTACTATTTTTTTGCTTAAACATATGCATCAGGTAAGCATACCGAGATCTCCGGCGCCATACAGAGTACTCACCACTCTGGATGCCTCACTCTGTCTGGAGCCAGAGTGCGCAGGCGTGTCGCGCTTGCGCAGTCTATAAAGGCTTCAGACAGAGTGACGCTCCTAGCTTTATATTATAGATTGGTAATTGTGCAAATGCATGCATTGCATAAACCTTTATAGATTTAAATTTTGTCTGGAAGATGCACATTTTTATCTCATCAATCAGATTTCACAACAATATAGATGCTAGGACTTTCAAGTTAACATAATTCCTTTTAGCATGAGAAAAAAATATACACTGCTCAAAAAAATAAAGGAAACACTTAAACAACAGAATGTAACTCCAAGTAAATCAAACTTCTGTGAAATAAAACTGTCCACTTAGGAAGCAACACTGATTGACAATCAATTTCACATGCTGTTGTGCAAATGGAATAGACAACAGATGGAAATTATTGGCAATTATCAAGAAACACTCAATAAAGGAGTGGTTCTTCAGGTGGGGACCACAGACCACATCTCAGTACCAATGCCTTCTGGCTGATGTTTTGGTCACTTTTGAAAGTTGGTTGTGCTTTCACACTCATGGTAGCATGAGACGGACTCTACAACCCACACAAGGGTCTCAGATAGAGCAGCTCATCCAGGATGGCACATCAATGCGACCTGTGGCAAGAAGGTTTGCTGTGTCTGTCAGCGTAGTGTCCAGAGGCTGAAGGTGCTACCAGGAGACAGGCCAGTACACCAGGAGACGTGGAGGGGGCTGTAGGAGGGCAATAATCCAGCAGCAGGACCGCTACCTCCGCCTTTGTGCAAGGAGGGACAGGAGGAGCTCTTCCAGAGCCCTGCAAAATGACCTCCAACAGGCCACAAATGTGCATGTGTCTGCACAAACAGAAACCAACTCCATGAGGATGGTCTGAGTGCCCAACGTCCTCAGATGGGGGTTGTGCTCACAGCACAACACTGTGCAAGAATTTGCCACAGAACACCAGGATTGGCAAATTAGCCACTGGCGCTTTGTGCTCTTCACAGATGAAAGCAGGTTCACACTGAGCACATGTGACAGACCTGACAGAGCCTTGAAATGCCGTGGTGAGCGATCTGCTGCCTGCAACATCCTTCATCATGACCGGTTTGGCAGTGGGTCAGTAATGGTGTGGGGTGACATTTCTTTGGAGGGCCGCACAGCCCTCCATGTGCTCGTCAGAGGTAGCCTGACTGCCATTAGGTACCGAGATGAGATCCTCAGACCCCTTGTGAGACCATATGCTGGTGCGGTTGGCCCTGGGTTCCTCCTAAAGCAGGACAATGCCAGACCTCATGTGGCTGGAGTGTGTCCGCAGTTCCTGCAAGTTGAAGGCATTGAAGCTATGGACGGACCCGCCCGTTCTCCAGACCTGAATCCGATTGAGCACACATCTGGGACATCATGTCTCGCTCCAACCACCATAGTCACGTTGCACCACAGACTGTCTAGGAGTTGGCGGATGCTTTAGTCCAGGTCTGGAAGATCCCTCAGGAGACCATTCGCCACCTCATCAGGAACATGCCCACGCATTGTAGGGAGGTCATACAGGCACAGAGAGGTCATACAGGCACGTGGAGGCCACACACACTACTGAGCATCATTTTGATTTGTTTTAAGGACATTACATTCCACTTTAATTTTGTGGGTGAGTCCAAATCCAGGCCTCCATTGGTTAATAAATTTGATTTCCATTGATGATTTTTGTGTGATTTTGTTGTCAGCACATTCAACTTTATACAGAACAAAGTATTCAATGAGAATATTCAGATCTAGGATGTGTTATTTGAGTGTTCTCTTTATTTCTTTGAGCAGTGTAGTATTATGGTTGCTGACATCACTCCAAAAAATATTTGCAGTTTGTGGAGTTATTGTTGTACTTTTGTTAGTGTTACTTACCTGCCCAGCGCCTGCATGCAGCCGAATACTGCAGGGAGAAAATGAACTTTAATCCCCTGGCAGCGTTCCATTTTCAGTCACGGGGGCAGCAACGGCATGGGATCAGTAAATCCTGGTTTATCAAACAAAATACTTTTCATGACAGAGGCAGTAGTGGTTTGACTATATTGGTTACTGTGTCGTTGTTTTCGGTCCATTTTATAGCTGTCGTGAATTGGTGTTGTTTAACAGGAGTGTACTCAAGTGAATACCTTAGGGATTTTTTTCATTGTATTTGGTCTCGGGATCTTGTTTGTTCATCCTTGGTGCCGGCAAGTTATATGGTGGATATATTGTAAGTAATACATATGAAAGTGTACAGCGCACATCCATTCCAGTGAACCACTGGTTCCCTTGTTTACTTTGATTGTGTCTGAAAGGATAGCTATCACCAGGATTAACTAGGGTAAGCCATCGTTGAACAGGGATGCCACTTTACGTCCAAGATAGGGTGACAACATCCGTTGAAGGGCAGGGACACTTTATAGGGTAAGACTAGGGCGAGATAGAGGTGTTTTGTATAGGTTCATCACCAACCCTATGGACATTAAACTGTTCTAGTGAAGTGTGCACATTAGCCATCATAGGGGATTAGTAGTGCCACCACAATTAGGGATACTCTCTTTAAGGTGTGCAACCTCCACTTTTTAGCCGAATTACCTCATCATTTGGGATTCACTTTTCTAACGTCTGTTTTTCTGTGGGCTTTAATTTTAAGTAATTTAGGATTAAAAGTTAAGTTGTAATGGTTATTTTGTTAGATGGCAGGTTCCCTTTAAGGAATCAGGAGTCAGCGGAGCTTCTATAAATATGGAAGTGTTATAGTGCTAATCGTCAGCACTGTGGCTCAGTGGCTAGCAATGTTGATTTGCAGCGCTGGGGTCCTGGGTTCAAATCCCACTCAGGACAACATCTGCAAGGTTGTTTGTATGTTCTCCTGTGTTTGTGTGGGTTTCCTCCAGGTTCTCCGGTTTTCTACCACAATCCAAAGACATACTAATAGGGAATTTAGATTGTGAGCCCCATCGGGGACAGTGATGATAACGTATTTAAAGCACTGCAAAATATGATATCTAGTAATTACACAATTGAGTCAATTTGACTAATACCTGGTTGTTATTAAAAAGTTTTAAGCATTTCTAAGTATAATAATAAAAAATACAAATATGATAGCTGTAAACAGGTTAGGTGATAGGTGTCTAAATGCTGTTGTCCCCCAGCTGAGAACACCAATGATGTCAACAATGGCGGGGCTGTCACCATTTGTGAATGGACCAGCAGTGGTGCAGGCACGCTGCTGTTCCATTCTTTGTCTATGGGAATGATGAAGAAAGGAGAGCACTGCTTTGCTCCATTCAATTAATCTAGTCCCTAGATTATATTATTATTATTATTATTATTTATTTTATTATTATTATTACTAGCTGACTATTTGGGTATTAGGGCATTGCTCAAAAACCCATGAGCAAAAAAAAAAACTACAAACTCCTTAGTCCATTGCAACAGCTATTAATGCAAGGTCATCCAAAAATTTAACTGATAAACGCTCCACAAACGCAATATATCATGGCTATGCTACATAGTAGTGAAATCATGACTTTCAATATATTAGACACAGCACAGCTTCTGCCATCCGTGATAAAGCTAATAATTACAAATTGTTATACAGTATGTCTTTCTTGTCCACTGTTCCACTGTTCAAATGTTTTATACCAAATGTAAAATAGTGCATACTGTGTAATATCTTTAATCTAAAAAGACATTATTCAGTGTGGTCAAGCAGGTAAGGTGAAAAATGCCTATTTGTTTCTACACAATGTGGAAACGTGCTAAGAAATTCTGAATCATCTGCCCACAGATTACGATTATCTATACACTGCGTTTTCAGGCTGCTCTAAGCCTCTTATTGATATAATGTGGGACTGGAAGAGAAATAAGCTTTGTATCATACTCTGGAGTTTTGGTGAAATCAGCTTTCCTAATGTGTTTAAATCATCTCAAGAAAACCTGTACAGCAAAGGATAAGGAAAACTTTCCATCTATTAACTCATCATGCACCTGGATCATCTTAAGCATATTTTTTCATTGTGTCTGATTTATTCTTTCATTAAAATCGAAATTACAAAATATAATGTTTTATGTGCCATGTTGCATTATTACATTGGAATAAATCAGTATTATGCAATGTGTATTAGGGTACGTTGTAAAGCAGATCTACAATCCTCAAGTAGCAGACGCTCTATAGATTATTGTGTTATTGTGTATTATATAATGAAAGGGATGAGAGAAACTTACAGTAACCTGTTTTTGTGCTACTTAGTCTCTGCTAGTTCTTAGCACATCAGGATGACATAGAATCATAATTTTGTAAAGCGGTATAGCAATATAGGGTGTAGAGGTGGAAGTGACACCCAGCACCTGGAGCCCAAAGTAGCCTAAAGATCTCTTTATTTATGAGAGGGCAAGAACATTCTACAGTCATTGCCAAAAGTTTTTGGAATCAAAAATTTTGGTTTTCACAGTTTGCTGCTTCAGTGTCTCTAGATCCTTTAGTCAGATACAGTTGTGCTCAAAAGTTTACATACCCCGGCAGAATTTTTGCTTTCTTGGTCTTTTTTCAGAGAATATGAATGATAACACCAAAACTTTTTCTCCACTCATGGTTAGTGGTTGGTGAAGCCAAGTTTAAGATTACTGTACTTGTTATCTCTTGGGCACCTGTGTCATAGCATAGGTTGCTCCAATGATATGTCCGCCTCTGTTTACACTGTTGACTTTTTTAATGTTAGGCATTAGCAAAATAGAAACTAAAAACAATAAAATATATGATAACAATTATAGTCCAGGTCAGATCGATTACTGCTCGCAGTTTAATACATGATACAAAGAGAAAAAGTAAATTATAGAACTAAATAAAATCATTACATGTGCTTTCTTTAAAGTAATATGAAATCATTTTGTAAGGTATAATGAGGGATAAGAAGGTAACATGTGACTAAGGCCTTAGTTACATGTCAGTGCTTGGTCAGTATTTCACACCGCTTCTGATTTGCCTAACAAATATTGATGAAATACTGACATATGAATAAGGCTCAAAAGAAGACTAGTGTATAAAAAAAACAGGAAAAACAAAAATTTTCCCCTAATATGGAGCTATTAATGTCTGCCCGATGGGGTTTTTGCCTTCCTATGAATCAAAATGTTAGACTATAGGTTGAATTTGATAGGTTAAGTCTACCTTCAACCTTAAAACTATGAAACCTTATGTGCATCAGAATACAATTCTCCAGCAATGTGGCCAATTAAGTTAACAACAGTAAGAAAACAGAATGGAATCAGATGGGTGTTAGTATCTTACAAACAAAAAGAACATCTGCAGAGGTTAGTCGGTCCGTCTAATAGCCTATGCAACTCAGCTGGAATATTATCTCTCCCAAAGTCAATTTACGCCCATTCATTTACATCACAATTTCCGAAAAATACGTCTCTCACGAACTGTAAATATAATTGAGGAGCTTTGCTTTGCTTTAATGTTTGTGTATTTGCATGAAGTAAAGTTGTAACAAATGATCAAAGTAGCAATTACTCAAATCCACTCACATAAAAACATCCTTAGAAAAATGTGTATAAAGTACACACGCATGGTTATTAGTGTTTGTGCCACCATTTGCGGATAACGCTGCTGCTGATGGAGTGTTTTCAGATGAAGCGATTGTAGGAGCTGGAGATATCTGCTTGTCCTGTGCTAAGAACCATTTTATTTATTTGTTAAAGTCATCACAAATGGCCATAATGGAATGGAGACTGCAGACGATCAAAGGAAAAGTAGCAAGGATTTGGCTAAATAAATTAGGCCATTCGCGCCCCAGTGGCTGAAGAGGATTTGTTTTTCTTGGATGCTGTACCATTTCCAAACTTCAGTCACTAATAGGATGGCAGGCCACCAACATAGCCTGTCTACATACAAGTTTATCCATCTGTAATATTTTTACCCCAAAAAGATAAACACCAAAGTGGATAATTGTGATATACACAGCTCAATTTTCTATTTGTTTTCTTTGCACTTGATCCTTCTTTTTAAAGGAGATGACTTTGAACAGACTTCCCAGCTGAAATATTAGGTAAGGGACAATATTCTTTGAATTTTAAAAGAAATCCTAAATATAATGTATGAGCAATAAACATATTAAGACTAAATTGTTTATTCTAGGTTTCAATTGTTCTACTATTGGTCAGAAATTATAAATTTTTCATAAGTGTCCATAAAAGACATGCATCTGTCTGCTTGCAAAATAAAATCTAGGAAAATAAGACCACCATCCTGCTAATTCAGTGCTGCCTAAATAGGCTTCCTGGAATCTGGTTAAGTGGTAGCAGCAGCTCATGAATATGTAGGACTCCCCGGCATACACACATCATTGAACAGACTCATGAGCTGAGCTGGTGCTGCAGCTTATATCTAGTGTTTTCATTCAAGCAACTGTTAGAAATACAGAAATACAGCACTGTAATCTTGGTCAGAAAAAGTATTAAAATTTGCAAACAGAGGTTGATGGTAAATTGACAAACAGTTCAGCATCCAGGGAGCTCGTCATAAAAATATCCAAATTATTTAAACCATATAAAAATCCACATGGAACTTGTGTGTATGGTCCAGCCAGCCTATTTTCAGTCTGCGTCAGTCCTTGCTCATGGCATACTTAATAAGGGCTCATTGAGACATCAGTGATTTTATCAAAGTTTGATCAGTGCCAGGTCTTAGCTTTATAGCTTCATCAATTTTTCTTATATGGGGAAAACTGATGGAGGTTTCTCAACATTCTCTTATCAACAGTCCATGAAAAAAGGACAGCACAAAGATGGCATTCCAGCACTGTCCAATTTTTTCACTGAGGTCACGTTTACACATTCCGTATTTGGTCAGCAGTTTACAGTGGCTTGTGAAATTATTAACCCACTTTGCATTTTCCGTGTTTTGCTACCTCCCCAATCTAGAATTTCAGTGTTTTTGAGGGTTTACATCAGTTCATATAAAGAACATGCCTACAACTGTGAACATTTGGTTTTCTTTTTATTGTGAAGCAAACAACAAATAGAACAAAATAACTGACAACTTCAGTGTGTATAACTATTCACCTTGCTAAAGTCAGTACTTTGTAGAGCCTCATTTTGCGGCAATTACAGCTGCAAGTCACTTTGGATAAGTCTCTGAGCTTTCCACATCTTGTTACTGGGACTTTTCCCCATTCCTCAAGGCAAAACTGTTCCTGCTCCTTCAAGTAAAATACTTGATTGTTGCTTTAGCAGTATGCTTTGGGTCATTGTCTTGTTGGAAAGTGAAACTCCATTCCAGTCTCAAATCACTGACAGATTGAAACAGTTTTTGCGCAAGAATATCGACTCGGACAATAGTCAATTTTTGAACAACCAAAATGGTACACATGTAGCAGGTTAATTTTGTTTATTTCAAACCAATGAAATTTCACATAAAGCAGGTGTCACAGGGCAGTTGTAGAAATACTGAGGATGAGGAACCTGGGCCCCTGAACTGCCCCTAAGGCTAAGTAAGGACCCTGTCTCTCCTTAATTTGGGGGTACACTTAAAGGTAGTGAGGCCCAAGCCTTCCTGTCCCTGTCTCCTATTTAGCACTGAGCTAAAGCCACCAACCCCTCCCCAGGAGGTGAGACAGGGAATAAAGTGAATAACACCAAAACAACAAAAGGAAACACAGACACCTAGGGGTTAAATAACTAAATAATAACACTTAAATTTCTCTGCTGCAAAGCACCGCACAACAGAGTAAGGTACCAGAACAGGGAAATAGCAGAAGCACCACTGCGCTCAGCAGCTCCTGGCTCCAGTTAGGTTGGTCTCAAAAGAAGCAATATAACCAGCAGTCAGCTGAGCCTCAGGTGACCTTTTAAAGGATGGTGAGAGCGGTCACCGCCTTCCCCTGACAAGTCAGCAGCAATGCAATTACACCAGCGGTCACCTGGGGAAAAGACTGACATTAACCCCCGATCGCCAGAAAGGAAAAAGGTTTCAACATGGAAAGCAAGATCTGCCACAGATCCAAAAGTGGATCATGACAATACCCCACTTTTAATGAGGGGCCTCGGACCCTCAAACACCGCACCTTATATACAACCTACGGTGAGGACGCCTCGATCCACCAGAGTTCTCCCCAGCAGTCACCTGACTCTCAGTTTATGGCAAATGCGGACAGATGGAAGGGGCAATAACGTAGGCTCCGGAGGTGCCATAAATCTCCAGAGCACCGTCCTGGGGAATGAGTTATGTACGGGCATAACTGGGGGTAACTCCGGCTGGTAAGTCCCCGGGCCGAGAATGGCCGACACCCGATACGGCCCGATCACCCGAGAACTCCAGACTCCAGCAGCACACTTCCACCTGATGTTTTTGGTGGACACCCATACATATTCGTTCACACACAGGTCCGGACCTGAACTTTTCTTGCCACACACACGTTTGCCACAAGATGGTGAACTCTTTGAGGAACTGACAACAGAGGCGCCCCCCTGTGTCACCAGACTCACACAATTCTCAGAGGAAACCACCAACCTCCCCTGACCCCTCCCCCCAAGGGGCATCCAACTCTCAGGGTTGGCTAGTGGTGAGGGTTGGGACTTGCCCTTACTCCATGGCAGCACTTCTGCTGCCCCCACTGGAGGAGAAGGGGATGGTTGTAGAAAGACGGCAGAGACAGTAGTCCCCGTTCAGCCGCCCTCACATGACTGACACCAGCTGACTACTTCCCTGTAATGCCAATCTTTGACCGGGTTGTTTTGTCAGCCAAGACAGGCCTATAACGATGGGTATTGGCATACCCTCCAAGACGTAACATGACAGCGACTCCTCATGACGAGTCCCTATACGCAGGCGTAGTTCATGCACGTAACCAAACCAGAAAAAAGTATAATAAATCTAATATCTGCCCTCATATAATTATTAGGGCCACATTGAGAAATCAATATATGGATAAAATATCACAATGAGAGGTATTATGAACAAAATATATATCAATTTTATTGAAGTAATATAAATATACACAATATGAGACTTATGGACAAGGATACAATGAGAGCAAGATAAAAAACACAGCTTGATCAACTGTCAAAAGGATGAAAATGGACAGGAATTGAGAAAGAAAACACAAAAACTGACCCTACAAACCGGCAGTCTATGCAAGCATTATGCTAATTAAGATATAAGTAGTATCGTATGATTACCCCGATGAAATATATGGCAAGGTAATTGCTTAGTTAGATGAGCCAAAAGGTAGCTTTAATAACACATAAATCTATGTACATCGGCAGCAGATGCCCAGGTTGCTAAAATTATATCTATGATGTATTAATATGAAGGTGATATCACTAATAAATGTCACTGAAAAAAATGTAATTAAGCTACATATGGGCAAAAATTGCCGACCACATAGTGCCCAGATAAATCAAGGGCAGTCTATCAGATACACAGGGGCGGAACTATCGTGGAAGCAGGGGAAGCAGCTGCCATAGGGCCCGGGCTAGCAGGGGGCCCGTCCCTGCTGCAGCTGTCTCCCCTGCGGCTGTGTTCCGCCGCCCATGGCCTGAGAGTCGGCGGTTCCCTGTGCTGGCTGTCATGCTGACAGCCGGCGCAGAGAAGCTGCTGCGTGCCGTCTCCCAGGAATCAATTGCACTGGTGTCTATACAGACGCCAGTACAATTGAAGCTCTGACCGCCGGGTCAGAGCGACGTCTGCAGCGTGATCATGTCATGTGATCACGCTGCTGACGTCACTCGTCGGCGGCGCCCAGAAGGGTGAACACTGGTGGTGAGTGTGCTCCACTGTGGAGCTGAAGATACCACCGAAGATTAACGGGGGCACATACTGTGTGAGTGATAACTCTGCATTCTTGGCTGCATTACTACTTGAGGGGCACATTACTACTGATGGGACTGGGAGAATAAGAGGGCTTATTACTAGTTATGGGGGCATAATGTGCCTGCATTAATAGTTATGCGGGACATGGTTACTAGTAATGGTAGCATAAGGGGGCTGCACTGCTACCAGTCCATTATATTATATTGTGTTTCCATAATGTCTTCTTTAAATACAGCTCTGATTTGGGCAAAAAGCTGGCCGTTATGAGACTGAAGAGTATTTTTTGGGCCTAGAGAATTGCTGTGATTTGCTCCGCCCACTGCTATTGGCTTCCGCCCACTATCAGAACCCCTCCCCCCCGCCGCCCGTTTGGGAGAGGGGGCCCCGTTCAAAATTTTGCTGTGGGGCCCCGCCATTTCTAGTTACGCCACTGCAGATACAAGTGTACATATGTCAAATATAAAGCTGGTGTTATATATAAAACTATTGCAACATAACTATCAGTGAGTCACACGGCTAAATAGAGGATCACTATGCTGTGTATGAGCGGTAGCCTGCCATATAATGCACTAATGGTGTGCAGACATAAGCAATCAATAATGCACATGGGCTCAAATATCAAGATTCTATATGGTTATGTGTTATCCTGGCATAAATAATTTCCATAATGGAATTTACCACTGCTGCAGTGTCGGAGCAGACCATAACCATACAAGTGATAAAACACATATATTCAGTCATTACCTTGTGCCATATTGATCGGGGGGCATATGCTGCCGGCGAGGAGGGAAGTGTGAGACAGCCCCGACGCGCGTTTCACCGCACTCGGCTTCGTCAGGAGGCGTGGTCTGTCCAAGAACTGAGGGGTTTAAATACCTCTGTGCGAAGATGATACACGAATCGGCGCTTAATCTCGCATGATGCGGAACATAGGCGACACTGACGGCCAAGACGCGCCAAAGGGAATGAAGAGGAGGACCGAGGTCATCGCTCCCCATCCCCATGGCTACGCATCCAGCCCGCCGCGGCACCCACGGCCCACAGCGCATGCGTGGATAGCGTCTGCGTGCGTACTCGGTGAGAGGAATATGAGGGCATAACTGTGCAAGATTTTGAAGATAAAAGATAAAGATAAGAGCCAATCAAGTATATTGGCAATATAATAGAAGACTTATATACAGATAGCAAATTAGATCCGTGGCATATCGTTAAATCAAAGAATAAAAATAATGGGCAAAAAGGATATAGAAATGCCCCCAGATCATTATGACGAACCAAGATCATTATGGCAATTAATGTAAGATAGTAGAAGTTGGTAAATCACATATATCACATATGATATTATAACAAAGTAATCTGTAAACATGATAGTCTATAAACATAATAACAGGTCATAGCAGCATATGTATATAATAAAGTACAAACCTAGGACATAAATAAGAAAAACAATATATAAGAAAACAATATAATATAAATAAATAATAATAGAACGATAATCGATTATAAAGGGAGTTATGATGTAACTGCCAATATTAGCAAATGATGTTAATCATGCTGTCATCGTTCTGTATAAACTTCTGTATTTACTTCTTATATCTTCAGACAGGTCATCATGGTAAAGCAGCGAAGACTACATGAAGCCAAGGCGCCAGCAGAACCAAAAAGGCTCTCTCCAGATGTCCCAAGACGCACGGACGAGTCATCCAGCAGTGTCACCAAAAGAAGGTAATGAAAGTATTATGGCGGCATTTTCGATTTCAACATCATATGAGTATGGAATAACTGTGTGATGATCAAAAATAAAGGTTATAACATTTAATTGCACAGTAGATATTAACCCCTAACGTGAAAAGAAAAAGACAATAACTATAATTATACAAATTTAAAAAATATGTTTACATAGAATAAACGGACAGCACAAAATCTATTAAAAAAGTTATATTTACAAAAAGGATTTGAAACTGAGAGCCTCATTTAGACCGTTTGGTGCAAGGGAATCAATGATGACAATCCAGCGGGTTTCTTTCTGAAGTAATTTTTTCATCACATCACTTCCACGAATGCCAGTATAAATGCGGTCAATGCCACATACAAAAAAGCCTTTTGGATTGCAGCCATGTTTATCATAGAAATGCCTTGGAATTGTTTTTAATGTACTAGGATCTGTACATTTAATTGCATTTCTGATATCGCAAATATGTTCTTGAACACATGTTTTAAGCGATCTAGTTGTCATTCCAATATATATTAGGCTGCAAGAGCATTTGGCATAATAGACAACTGATTCTGTGTGGCAGGTGATGTGATGAACAATTTTATATGTTTTTTACCCGCTGCGTCACTAAATTCCTTAGTTCTGGGTATAAATGGACATGCGGAACAATCTCCACATGGAAAACTGCCCCATGGGGGGCCTTTACTTGAACCAAAAAAGTTAGTTTTAGGGGGAATGTAGTGGCTGCTGCATAGGATATCTTTTAAATTACGCGATCTGCGCCAAGTAATAGAAGGATATGATTTTAATTGGCATTTAAGATCTTTGTCTGTCAATAAGACCGACCAGTGTTTCCTCAGGGCTTGATTGATCTCATGCCAGTTAGAATTGAATTTAGTGATGAATCGAGGATTCGAGTCATCACATTTCTTCTTTACAGGTAGGGACAGAAGGGTAGGTCTGTTGGAGTTCCAAGCCCTGTTATAACCCTTAATGATATCCCTATTAGGATATCCTCTATTTTTAAAGCGCCGTGATAGTTCTTTCGCTTGGGTTAAGAAAGTTGTTTCTTTGGAGCAAATACGGCGGGCTCTTAAGAATTGACCCACTGGAATGGAGCTTTTAAGTTTGGGTAGATGAGAGGATGTGTAATGCAACAGAGAATTTGTCGTAGTGGATTTCCGGAAAATATCTGTCTCTATTTGTCCATCATCTGTTTTGGAAATGAGGATGTCGAGAAAGTCGATAGTTGTTTGGCTATATTTCCAAGTAAGTTTGATGTTAAATTCATTGTTATTTAAGTGGCTAAGAAATGATTCTAACTGAGACGTGGAGCCCTGCCAGATAAAGAATATATCGTCGATATATCTCAGCCAGGAGATGACAGAGTCATGCCCTGGTGTGTCAAGGACCGTATCCCTTTCCCACAGCCCCAGGAACAAATTGGCGTATGAAGGCGCACAGTCTGCACCCATAGCCGTGCCCTGGAGCTGCAGGAAGGGGCGGTCCTTGAACACAAAGTAATTATGAGTAAGTATGAAATATAGGAGTCTATTGAATAAACTCAATCAAACTAGGTTCCAAGTTAGTCATGTTAAGAAAAAACTCTGACAGTTGATCAAGCTGTGTTTTTTATCTTGCTCTCATTGTATCCTTGTCCATAAGTCTCATATTGTGTATATTTATATTACTTCAATAAAATTGATATATATTTTGTTCATAATACCTCTCATTGTGATATTTTATCCATATATTGATTTCTCAATGTGGCCCTAATAATTATATGAGGGCAGATATTAGATTTATTATACTTTTTTCTGGTTTGGTTATGTGTTTGGCTAGAGGTATGTCCCGAATAGCCACGGTGACAATGTTTTAGGTTTAGATATTCTCCTCTTACACCATTTTGTCTATAGACCCTATTACAGGCTTCATGGACTTTAAGAAGCGGGACAAAACCTGGGTAACGCAACTCGGGTCGGTCTTTGGTGAGCAACAGCCTCCTGAGAAAGATACACTTGATTTAAAGGATTTGAAACTGAAAATTAGAGAGCTCATTAAAAAAAGAACCAAAACCTGGTGGAACAAAGCTGCATTGGAAAACTATTTGCAAAAAAATATTATCCCTAGAGGATTACGTATTCAATTATTTCCCACTTTAGAAACAGAAGATTCTGGCTTTGTTAGTAGGTGGGAAGAAACTCTCACCAAGTGTTCTCGTACCTTATTAGAATTATTGATCGGCACAGACAAAAGAACTCTTGAATCTCTTGAGAAAGAAATTGAGAACATTAAAACTAAAATCCAAGAGAAATTATCTAGTGATGACTTTAATAAATTCGATCTTTCCTTGGAAGAAGAACTCTCCAAGTGGGAGCGTGAAATACAACAGAATAAAACAAAAAAATATTTACGTGATCTAGAGGACTATCAACAAAAGAAAGTTTATCGGTGGCGTAATAATAAAAAAATCGTAAAATCCTACTAGGGCTCAGTCAGTGTCCAGTTTATCATCTACTTCAGAGGGAACATGTGCCGAGCCTTTTTTAGGCAGAAGGGCTTCCGGGACCGGGGAAGGAAGTTCTTACATAAATCAATTTCAACATGCCCTAACGCCGGTGACCAAAAGGAAAAAACATACGTACAACATGAGAGACAAGAAAACAAAGAGATTTTAAAGGTAATCAATCTCTCGCATCATACTCTATCTAAATCACAAATTGAGGTCCTATCAAAAGGACTTTCATTTTCACCGGTGGAGGGATCCGATTTCTTTACTCTTTTTAAAGACCTTGAACTCTTTGCACGTAAACTCATGTTTAAAAAACATTTCTCTCCTAAATATGACACAACACTGAATGAAGTAGAAGTACAGGCCTTAAATGACTTAGAATCACTGGAAGCTGAGAATTCACGATCAGGAAGTCCCCTTGTCCCAGTGCATCTGCACCGACGTTCGCAGCTTTTTCCCCCCTTGTCTGCCTGTCCTCCAGTTGACATATTTGTCAAATTAGTTAAAAAGGAATTTATGGAATTAGATCCCCATATTACATATGATAATCTTCCTTTGACAGAACGGCAAGCTATTAAGACACTTCAAAACCTGGAGGACATAGTGATTAAACAGGCGGACAAGGGGGGCAATGTGGTGGTATGGCCGGTGCACATGTATGAGACAGAGGCCTTCAAACAACTTAATAAACGTGAATCTTATCGTAGATTGGACAATATACCACATGTCAAGTTTAAAAATGAATTAAATCATCTATTAGATGAAGGATGTGAGAGTGAGGCAATTACAAGTAAAATGAGAGACTCCTTACTACTAGAGTTGAGCGATACTTTCCGATATCCTAAAGTATCGGAATCGTAATGGTATCGCCGATATCACTAAAATATCGGCGATACCCGATACCGATACCGGAAGTCCCATGTAAGTCTATGGGAACAAAATATCGAAATTAAAAAAAAACCCATTCTTGCCTTGTTGGTTAATTGTACATGAAGGAAAACAAGAAAGAGTAATGTAGAATGTATTGGGGGAGGTTGAGGAGACATTAAAGGCATAGATGTTTGACCCAATCCAATGGAATAGCATTATTTATTTTTTTTTAGGAAATACGTTCGGATTGACGAACAAATTGACAATGTTGTTAACCTTTTTTCTATTTTGTCAAATATGTCTGTTTCACAACTTCCATGGTCTTCACCTTTTTAACTTTTCACACACTTTCTCCTTCATAATTTTCAGCAGCATCATCTTTCTCATCAAATTATTCTTCATCTTCACCTTATTAATCTTCTAAAACTTCTTGCTATTCATCTTTTTGTTAACATTACTTATATTGTTCTTATTAAACAGTTATTATTCTTCATATTCTACTTCTTCATCTTCTTCCTATTCATCCTTTTCATCATATTCTTATTTGTGACAGACATTCCTGTACTTGTAATCTGTAAAACTCTGAATTTTCATCCTTCCGTTCTTGCTGTCACGAAAGATTTTAATTACAACAGTATTTGTCCGCGTTCAGTTTAGCCTGCAGCAGCATCAGGCATTTTCCAGGGGCACCACGAGGAGGAACGGACTCACCCCCATACACTGCTTAGTCTTCTTCTGCTTAGAATTTAGAGCATATATTTTGCTCTTCATTTTGGTCTTATACTTAATGTTCTTCTGCTTTTTGATCTTCTGCTTATTGTTCTTCTGTCTCTTGTTCTGTATCTTGTAGTTTGTCTTAACCTTCTTTGTCCTGTTGGTGATGGTAAAAAAGCCAATGGAAGTAACGAGGACCAGCTGACTGTGCTGGAACCCGGAGGGTCAGCAGAAGGAAAAGAGCCAATGGCACAACCGAGGACCAGCTGACGTTACTGGGACACGGTTACTAAGCAGGAGGTACCTGTGCTCCAAAGCACTACCAAGGACCAGCAGACGTTGCTGGAACTCGGATACCGACATGGAGGCACCTACGCCAAAGGCACTGCGGAGAACCAGCTGACGGTACTGGAACCCGGATGAGTAGCAGAAGGTACAAGAGCCAATGAAAGTAACGAGGACCAGCTGACTGTGCTGGAACCCGGAGGGTCAGCAGAAGGAAAAGAGCCAATGGCACAACCGAGGACCAGCTGACGTTACTGGGACACGGTTACTAAGCAGGAGGTACCTGTGCTCCAAAGCACTACCAAGGACCAGCAGACGTTGCTGGAACTCGGATACCGACATGGAGGCACCTACGCCAAAGGCACTGCGGAGAACCAGCTGACGGTACTGGAACCCGGATGAGTAGCAGAAGGTACAAGAGCCAATGAAAGTAACGAGGACCAGCTGACTGTGCTGGAACCCGGAGGGTCAGCAGAAGGAAAAGAGCCAATGGCACAACCGAGGACCAGCTGACGTTACTGGGACACGGTTACTAAGCAGGAGGTACCTGTGCTCCAAAGCACTACCAAGGACCAGCAGACGTTGCTGGAACTCGGATACCGACATGGAGGCACCTACGCCAAAGGCACTGCGGAGAACCAGCTGACGGTACTGGAACCCGGATGGGTAGCAGAAGGTACCCATGGAAATTAAAGTTGAGGCAGCAGGACTGTTTGCTGTTCACACAGCAGGGGAACAGCTGACATTACTGAACCCCAGTAACACAGGAGCAAGTGTAGACTGTGCTAACAGCACTTCCGAGAAACAACTGGCGGTGTTGTAACCCAGGGATGAGAAGAGAACAGGGTGGAGGCAGCAGGACTATTTGCCGTTCACACAGCAGGGGAACAGCTGACATTACTGAACCCCAGTAACACAGGAGCAAGTGTTAACTGTGCTAACAGCACTTCCGAGAAACAACTGGCGGTGTTGTAACCCAGGGATGAGAACAGAACATGGTGGAGGCAGCAGGACTTTTTGCCGTTCACACAGCAGGGGAACAGCTGACATTACTGAACCCCAGTAACACGGGAGCAAGTGTTAACTGTGCTAACAGCACTTCCGAGAAACAACTGGCGGTGTTGTAACCCAGGGATGAGAAGAGAACAGGGTGGAGGCAGCAGGACTATTTGCCGTTCACACAGCAGGGGAACAGCTGACATTACTGAACCCCAGTAACACGGAGCAAGTGTTAACTGTGCTAACAGCACTTCCGAGAAACAACTGGCGGTGTTGTAACCCAGGAAGAAAAACATGGGGAGGCAGCAGGACTTTTGCCGTTCACAAGCAGGGAACAGCTGACATTACGAACCCCAGAACACGGGAGCAAGGTTAACTGGCAACGCACTTCCGAGAAACAACTGCGGTTGACCCAGGGATAGAAAGAACAGGTGAGCAGCGGACTATTGCCGTTCCACAGCAGGGGAACAGCTGACATTACTGAACCCCATAACCGGAGCAAGTGTTAACTGTGCTAACACCTTCAGAACAACTGCGGTGTTGTAACCAGGATGAAAAAACAGGTGGAGGCAGCGACTTTGCCGTTCACACAGCAGGGGAACAGCTGACATTACTGAACCCAGTAACCGGAGCAAGTGTTAACTGTGCAACCACTTCGAGAAACAACTGCGGTGTTTAACCCAGGAAGAAGAAAGGTGGAGGCAGCAGACATTCCGTTACACAGCGAACGGACATTACGCCCATAAACGAATGTAACTGCTAACACACTCCGAACAATGCGTGTAACCCAGAAAAACAGTGGGCACAGGACTTTCGTTCACCGCAGGAAGCTTACTGAACCATAACACGAGCATGTTAACTTGCTACACACCGAAAACAACGCTGTGAACCAGAGAAAAGAACAGGTGGCAGCCTATGCCGTTCCACAGCAGGGAACACTGCTTACTACCATAACACGGCAAGTGTTAACTTAACAGCACCCGGAAAATGCTGTTAACCGGGAGAAACATGGGAGCACAACTTTCTTCCACAGCAGGAAAGCTACATACGAACCCAAACAGGGACAGGTTAACTGTTAACCACTCCGAGAAAACGCGGTTGTACCGGATGGAAGAGAACAGTGACAGCAGACTATTTCCGTCACACACAACATGCATTACTGACCCATAACACGGAAATGTTACTGGCTAAGCATTCGAAAACATGCGTGTTAACCAGGATGAAAGAACAGGTGAGCACAGATTTTGCCGTTCACACAGCAGGGGAACAGCTACTTACTGAACCCAACAGGGGCAGTGTTAACGTGCAACACCCAAAACAACTGGCTGTGTAACCCGGGTGAGAAAAGGGGGCGCAGGATTGCGTCACACCGGAACACTACTTAACCCCTAACACGAGCAGTGTTAACTGGAACAGCATTCCGAGAAACAAGCTAGGACGTTTGGTAACCCAGAGAGGAACAGCTGACGTACGACCCAGTTAACACGGAGCAAGTGGTTAACTGTCTAACAGCACTCCCAGTAAAAACTGGCGGTGTGTAACTGGATAGCAAGAGACAGGGGACGCGCAGGATTTTCGTTCACACAGCCAGGGG